>JAHWFP010053335.1:183897-198118 GCA_023313725.1 Lithobius niger | reverse complement strand
CACACACACACACACACGCATTACAAGCTGCTTCCTTCTTTGTTCTAAAATTGGAGTTGCACTGCAAGCAAGGAAGCACAATGTAACTTCATTCTAAAGTTGCCAGATTATTACACTACATCTGGATGAAACCATATTTGCATTTGCCAGAATTGCTGCCCGTTTCCTAACTCTTGTGGAAACCATCTTACAGGACTCGTCTGTGTAGTTTAGTATACAAGTGGAACTAGTCCGAAGTCTCAGTTTTTATTACGAAGGACTATTTTCGTGGGCGGCACGGCATTGCTGTCTTAGCCTATGGCTCGTCATTGTTTCTTCCACTAGGCTCCACCCGTTCGTTCGCTTGCCTCCTCGGTCTCTTTTGCAGCGCGTTTTATGGGTAAATATCTCGCCGAGTTTACTCATAATCAACTTTCATTGTGCACTTAACATGGAAACTGCTGCGAGCTGGTGAGAATAAAAGTAGCGAATTGCTGGCGGCGAACCGAAGCGGCGCGTCCCCAGTACCATTCGGCGCCCAGTAATTATTCAGCAGCGGTGCCCAGAATCTACACCTAATTATGATTGTTTTATTTGGTTTGCCAAAAGACGGCCCGTCGTAGACCATCTACTCATTGTACCTTGGTAACAAACAACTCTTTCCACCAATATGGCGCCCACTCCACACTTCCAAGCTGTCATAAGCCAACTACAAACAACCATATATATATTTTTTTTTTTAGTGT
The DNA here is from genome assembly GCA_023313725.1 of Lithobius niger. Classification (NCBI taxonomy): domain Eukaryota; kingdom Metazoa; phylum Arthropoda; class Chilopoda; order Lithobiomorpha; family Lithobiidae; genus Lithobius; species Lithobius niger. Next base: position 197,393 of record JAHWFP010053335.1, on the reverse strand, counting down.
TTTGTTCCCCTGATGAACCCACCAGTGGAGTCCGAAAATTTGCAATAAATTGTCTAATAAATTGCAAGGCCTCCATGTCAGCCTGTATTTTCTACTTTATTTATAAAACCTTAGGGAAAGGAACATTTTGTCTGTACGAGACATGACACAATGTCGGATTTCGACCTCATGTAATGTTCACTAGACATGAATTGCATAATTTTTAAGTGACTAATTTTGTCCCAGACAGAAAACTTCCAAAATCTCACGCAATTTTACCCTAACAATTGTTTTCTTAAATTTAATAAGTCAGATTAAGTTGACAACGGATATAAATAATTACACGTTTACACGGTAAATAAGAAATTAAAAAAAATTGAAGAAAATATGAATAACGTCACGTAACGCTGTCTTGGGAGATTTATATCTATCAGTGGACTGACAGGTGGCAGTAACTCGGCAAACAAATCCCACCTTCGAATGCCCAAAACAACGCAATATTGAATTAAAATGTATCCCACAATTGGCAATTATCAACAGTTAAGTAAGTAGGCCTATGCTCCAAAAATGTTGGAAAAAAAAATGCACAACTTAACGCAATATTGTTTATGTATATTATATTAACAGTTTAATATCTCTGATAATACAAACCGAATCCTTACACGGCATTAGTTTTAACATTTCACACAATATACAGTTTTATCACCTGTACAGTGAACAATCAATGTCGGAATACGAAAGGAAAATATTCAGATTAACGTTATTTAGAACTGCTAAGGTTATCTCGGCACGAAAGGGGCAAGTCTGCTATGGAAATCCTAGGCCAAAGTCAACATGAGCACGAGTACATCTCTGAGAACATTCTCTTCCCTGCAGATGGGAGGGGGGTGGGGGGGGGGGGGGGTCAGGATTCAAGGACCCCTAGCGCATGAGGTCAAAACGACTACGTTTTTGCGTCCGCATTGCTGTTGTAATTGCATTTGTTTGTATCTTGAGGCTTTGATATTTTCTGTTATCATATTCAATAGAATGAAAGCGCGAAACCAGAAAGCAAACATTACTAACCAACCTTTACACCCAGTGGGATTCTTAACATTTTCCATTTTTTCACACTTTTGTAGGCAAAAAGTTATGACGCATAGACGCAACGGGGAAAAATTACACAAGGAATAAAAATAAAATGCAGCGTACAGCATACGTCATTGGAAAAAGGCTCGTGCAGTTCTTACTACCAATTTAACGCAAATATCTTAACTGTACACTTAAACAAAATCCCATTAATTGTAGTACGAGAGTATCTCCAGAATGAACGCCTAACTAAAAATACACAAACGTAAAAAGATGTTAAATGACGTACGTTGACATAAAAATGTGCTAGCGACAGCTACAAACACTGGCTTTGGAGGAATGCCAGCGGAAATGGCTGAAACTGCATTATCACTTTTTTCCCACAGCATAAAATGGTGTCTCTGTGTCAGAATAACTCACAACAATGAAGTAACTGGTTGACTAAATTTAGAAAGATTAAAAAAAAAAAAAAAACGTACACTTGGGCAGTAAATCACAATTTGAGCTGCTCTATTAATAAGACTGGCAACGAAATGAAACGCAATGACTGAGTAACATAATCCACTATACAGGCAGTTAAACGATGTCTTCATTGTCACGCACGAGAAAAATAGGTGTCAGGATTCTGTGCTTGCCAGCTGTTGGAGATTTGTACAAATGGAATCAATTCATTACAAAGCCCTGAAACCGTTACAAGAAATCCGAAACCTCTGTCAGAACCTAACTATAAAAAAAATAAATAAAAAATAAAAAACACTTTTTGGCGCGTTTGTTCACTTAATACCCTGGACCTAATTAAGGCATCTCCAAATACGACAAAGTGCCAAAAGAAAGAAAATTAACTTCTAAGCTGCTATACGCATATTTTCAGCACTGTAACATTTTTGGCTGTCAAATATGCAAAATACTACACTGAAAACTGTTTGAAAATTGCCAGTTTGGTCGGCCCTTGGAACAACTAAAGAAAAAGCTCTAAACCTAAAACGAAGTCAGTTAAACTCAATTTAAATTAGCATATTGGACGATCTAGTCAAAGACGATTGCTTTTCATCTTGTGCTTCAATGTTCAATTTGCATTACAAAAGCTCGAAATGGTGGACCAGTGAAAAAAATTGAATATCCCATTATTTTAAACTCAAGAACACTTTTTTTTTAAAGATATACTAACTGTGCTTAACAGATCAGAACAAATATCATGTAAGGGCACAATGCCCATGTATTGTTACCATACGGATTATGAGATCAGTGAAAAAAATCTAGTTGAATTCTTTAATACATAAGAATTATTAGTAAGCAGGAAAGTGGCCAATGCTTTGTCAATACAAAACATTCACAGTGACTTCATCAAAATAAGTAATCTTCATCTTACTCAAACCTATATATTTATTTCACAAGCATACACCTGGCAAAATATTTTCTTCGGTTTGCGACCCATTTCACCCTGTATTTTACCACAGCAATTCTTTGTAGTTTATAGATAATTTCTTCTGCATGATCAGCACGATTTTGCCAGTATGCTAACCCGCACAGGAGTTAACGTGTAAATAACGTCCAATACATATTGAATCAAGTCACTCTGAAAATGATTACATCAGGAATATGCTACATCATGAAGGTTGTAAAGTCTTGTTGATGCAGTCTCAATCCAATACTCACAGCAGAAAAGAGTGTCGGAGGAATTGAGCAGCGCATTTGCTGTATAAATGAACAAACAAGGGCTAAGGCAGTTTATTAGTGTTTAATGTCATATAGCTGTTTAGTGTCCCTTGCCTATCAAGTTTGTAAGTAGATATTTGGGGTAGGAAGAAGTTTAAAAAAAATAGGGCTCTTAAACGACTGGAAAGAAATTATATCAACTAGTGAGTAAGTACCACTTGCTGCCGAGAGCAGAAGTATTGAAAAGCTATTGGTGTGAAACAGTTGTCACAATATTATTAACCAAAATGCTGCTAAATCGATGTTATCTATAAGAATGGGTAAGGCAGTGAAGGGGGGTAGGCATCCTCCCTCCAATCTGCACTGAAATATTACCACAAAACTTACATTTTCCTTAATTTGAGTAATGAGGGTGTATTTATATTTTGGGAACCGCACCGCACCGAACCGAACCGCACAAAAAAAAGGGGATGTTAACCGGTGGACTCTGTTTGCCTGCTTCATTCGGGAGGTCCCTCACAAAGCTCGGGATTTGCCTTGGGACTTATTTTTTGCCCCGTTTTGTCGATGTTGTTTTTAAACCACACTGCCCTGAAAAAGGTGAAGAGCTTACTTGGACGACCATGAACGTACGATCAGCAAGACTTTATGTCAAATCACGAAAGGCAACCAATGATTCCTAGTTTATTCCTGGTAAAAACTCCTAAAGTTTATTCCTATTCTGGACCGAAGACTGCCAACTCAATTCACTCTTCAATCGAAACCATTTGACAGATAGAAACTTGATGCTCTTTCTTTTTCTTCCGTCATTTTTTTTTTTTTTTGGTTGAAGCCAATATAAGATGTCTCCAGTAAAACGTCTTGAGGCGACGGAGTCAAAGACGAAGTAGCAGTGACTGGAAGAAAGAAGAGCTGGAAGAGAAGAAGAATGACGTAAGATGCGGCGTGGAGCTCTTCCGGCTAAGCGGCGATCACGTGCGCCCAAGCGACAACCGGCTGTTGCCCAAGCGGATTTCAAGAGATGATGGAAAGAAGCCTATTTTCGAACACGAAGTTAATTTTAAGCTGACAGGTAAAGGACAGACGGCTTGGCCCGAAAATGGTGCCAAAGATGGCTCCTTCAAGATCCCAATTTTTACAAATAATGGTAGCTGCAGAGAGAAATGTAGAGGCTGCCCATCACATCTGAATAAGAGCATTTATCGCTGAGCAAATCCAAAACGACAGATCCGCACGAAATTCGTCCTGAAGAATCCACAGTTTTGAAAAGACAATTGGGCCACCGACGAATGCAATATTGAAGGATCACAAGACGCAAGCTGTAGCAAGCCGACCTTACCAAATAAGACGACAGGAAATGAGAACGGAAATAGGAAAGGAAAGTTTTCCCCTACTAACTGTGACAAAATATGAAAACCACAACGGCTTCAATTATAAGAACATATATGTCCCACTGTTTTGGGGCCTGATGTTAAATGAGTATATGAACAATGTCACATTTAGAGTTACATTATGTCAGCATGAAAAATAGTAGCAGCTGAGGGAAATATCAGCTTGAAACCTGCAACACCCCGGTCTGACAGATACTGTGTTACTTATTGTCGATTTGAGGCACACCCTTGGGTGAAAGTACAAAGGATGCTGTCCTCTGACCTACCCCCAATGGGGGGCGGGGGGGTTCAGGCTTAATGGCACGTCGACAGCTAGGTTATTAGCGCCAACCTCAGTCACAGTGCAGTGGTCCGGGTTACCACTGCACCACATATTACAGAGATATTTTACAAACCCCTAATCTAAATCATGTCATACATCTGTACCTCCTGCAAAAATTGAAAAACACCGGACAGGAGGACCGACTTATCGCCCAATTGACGCGCAATGTTCTGCGGAAGTTGAAGACGACGACGAACACCATCAAGATGGCGACAATCAACAAGGAAGTGCCGGACCCTAAGTGGCTGACGATACCAATGACATTCAGGAGGGTCAACCCCCCCCCCTCAAAAGGAAACAGTGAGTGAGTAAGTCGGGTGTGACCACTGCGCAAACAGGCCGACACCACCTCTTCATGGTGACTGCGGCGACACGCCGAGTGCCATTCCTCGACAGCGCCTTTAATAGCTCGCAATTTATTACCGTCCTGTCTGTCCCACAAGGTTTACCAAAAAGTGTGTAACCTCAGACGAAGATTTCCTACCCACAATGGTAGGGAAGGTAGGAAAAGCGGCCTTTTTTAAGAATCAATGTATTTCTAACCCAGATCCACATTTTGGGTACATTTCGGACACCATTGGAATTAAGTGAATATCGGGAAGGAAAAGAAGAGAAATTCGATATCAATGCAATGAGTCTGCCCACACCAATAAAAAACAGATCATTGCATTGATACCATTCTGGTTTCCGAAATCAACTCTCGTGGACTGAAACTATGCCACAATTTATAACAGAACATCATGAAGAAATTTAATCAAATCAAGGAATCCCATTTCGGTATTTCGTAGTCATCCCAGAGGGACCGAAGACCGGATCGTAAGACATTTACAACTTGTGTTGTGTCTTTAATTCATTCCCTAAATGTAGGGTCACCACCTTTTGAATTACTGGCTTACGTAATGAATTACTGACAGCTCACAAGTCTCATCCTGCAAGTCTTACTGTTCATTACTTCAGCACGGCCAAAATCGGCATGCGCCCGGGGAACGATGCTAGATGGACGGCCCCAGAAGATGGGCGCCCTGGCACCAACCCTGTCTCGCTGGTGACCCCAGAGGCCCTTTTCGTAGCATTACGGAAGGTACGGAAAATAGGTCAACGTGTCGGGGCTCAAAAACTGGCCGTAATCTTAATTTTTTAATTATTAAGAGGTGAAGCCTTAGTTTAAACTTTCTCCTTTTCACAGCACAAAATGGTACGTTGCTGAGTATGGCAAACATCAATTCGGCGTCTAATTAATTTTGCAGTTCAGCAGCAGTACACACAAAAAATGACTATAAGAAAAGATTGGATGCTTTGCTTGGCTTTAATTTTCTCAGCTTATCACTAAGGGCTGAACCACGCCTCGCATGAAGCAGCCTGCAGGGTTGTACATTTAATGCGAGAACTGCTGTCCTTTCGCCGAATTATAAATAATTCAGTAGGCTTGGGCACGGCAAGTGTTCTGGGCGCCAAATGTTGCGAGACCTTAGTCTACGGGCTACGGATGCCTCCGCCTTGCTGTGACAGGCAGTCAGTCATGCAAGAGCCCGTGCCATTTCCATGGCCCAGCAAAAATAAACGCAACATTGGAAAAAAATGCAGTCAAGATCAATATTAATTGAACAATTTCAAATCAAGGCTCCACCGCCTGGAAACTTGGTGCGTAGCCCCCACGAACAATCCATCACGTGCAATGTTATGCTAAATTGATTCAAGAAAAACCTTCGCCTTCGCACTCCCCTTTGGATTTTGTTAATCAATCACACCAAACTGGCTTTTGCCAACTGGCAACCCTGGCAGTTCCATTCAAATCAAATCTTACTTTTTCTGTTGTGAATATTTAAACAAGAGTTGCAATATTAAATTCGAACCCATTCACATTTCTGAAGGAAAGCAAAAGAAAGATTTTACAAACTCTACGCACCCAAGTGTAGCCAACAGATTTGTAGTGGATACATTTCACCATGCATATGCGTTATGTAACAGACGTTCGAGACTTCGCCCAAACTAACCTAGAACTTAAATATGAGCATACTTACCAATCATGCTCAATTACTCCTGTTACAAGTCAGAACAATTCACATATTACAGGTGGCTAAAAATTGGTATCGTAATACGGCGCATCGGAGATTATAGCTCAAGTTGCAAATTAGTTTTCATAAGGCCCTTCACTTCATTGCGAAAAGGACTTTATAGGACCAAGTTTATGCGCCAATTCCAGAGCACGTGGCAATATATATATTTTTTTAAATGAGCCTACGTCGGTAATAACGGGTGGCAGGAGGAAACTACGAAAAAAAAAGGGGGGGGGGCGGACCTAGCAAAAAAATATAGCGGACAAAAACGGGAAACAGTATAGGAAATTTCATACTCTACCTGCTTCCTCCCCCCCCCCCCCCAAAAAAAAAAAAAATCCCGATGTTGTCTTCTACAGCCCAGCTCGTCTATCGTTTAGATTATACCTATCAATCTACGTAGGAAAATAAACTTGGCTCGAAGAACTTTTCAGCGATCGGTGTACTTGAAAAGTTTTCTTTTTTTTTTTTTTTTGGTATTGGTTACGATTTGCCATGCTCTCAAGAGTTTAAGACCACAACTGTGAGCCTACTTAATTGATTCTTGCGTGCATAAAAAATATGAACTTACAAAAACACTTTCATTTCTTCAGCCCCCTTGGTTTCCAGTTTTGTCTAACCAGTTACGTTTGGAGCTCTTAACTCTTCCTCTTTTATCTCCCAAGCACAAAAATTCTTGGATTGCCGCTCGATAATGCAATTAAACCCAGGCATTCGTTGCACCAGGTCGGGCAGCATAGGCAGCCCTGGTCGATACCATAATAGCTACACCTCAACCAATTCCAATTTCCTATCGTTCCTCTTGAGAGAACCTAACAGAAAGAGAAACTAGGAGGAGGATGGAAATAGGGTTTTTTTTCCACCCTCTTTCTTCCTCTATAAACTCTTCACCATTTTGCCCCAAGACTTCGCAGCAGAAGACTGAATGTGTAGGCGGCAGCAGTAGATTGCCATCAAGGAGACGGAAGGTACAAGATGCTCTTGCCTGCACACCCCAAATTAAACTACGATTTCCATATTCCATTCGCTGCGTGGCTAGCTCGCCAGCAGCTAGTTTTTAATTTGAAACTAGTGCCAAGGAAGAGCTGCGTTTGCCGACGCCTCACCAACTCGCGCACCAGTGCACCCCATTACATCGTCTAGGCACTGGTGCAGCCTTCGCTATGATGCCACGACACAGACGATTATGAATTTTAATACGCACATACATTAAATGATGCTACGTCATTTCAGATTATAAAAAAGTTAATATTTTCCCTCGATCAAGATACTATATTAGGTCGGCAAGCACCCCAGCATTCTTTAAGTTTAATTAAAAGAGGGTGAAATTAAAGTGGTAATTTACCATTCAAAGAGGCTAGTACGCAACTACACGATTAACTGAACGCATTTCATGAAACTGCGTTATTTATTTTCAGTTACGCAACTTATTGCCCTTACCAAATATTATGTGGAGATTTAATGATTAAAATTTTCACTGCAAGTATTTACATACGACTGAGTACCGTTTTTCAACCCCTATATGTGGAGGTCTTTGTCACAATTACCAGCACTACAAATTATATTGGTTCAGAATAAAATCCAATAATGAGATTTCTTAATAATGATTAATTAGCCAGCACACTCACTAATACATTAATGGAAGTGTGAGACCCCAAGAGTACTTGCAGGTCTGCTCTTGTTAACCACCGGTCCAGGTTTAATACTTTTATGTAAATTCTGAATAAAATGTCCAATCTAACCATAAATGTAATCTTCACATCAGAAATTAAGAGTTAATTTACTAATTTACTGGTCAGTGGCCCACGTTATTACTTACTATCTTTGCAGTCTTTTTCTTTTCTTTTTTTAACTTAATGGCGCACATTGCTTTTGTGGGAAATACACTCACGGATATTATAATAATTAGGGATGGGTCGGTTTCATTTTTTTTTTACTTCGGTTCCGGTTCCGGTTCCGGTTTTTACGCCCACAAAACCGCGGTTTCGGTTTTGGTATCGTTTTTTGCCACCATCCACCACAACCAGCTATTTCTAGTTTTTATTTCATGTAACAGTAGTATTACGAGCTTCTAACTACTGCTTTCACTCTCAGCAGCGTCATAGACAATGGTCCTAGCTGTGGCACCATTTTCCTCTAATATTTTCTTTTTAATGATTAGGAGCTTTGCTATCATTTATACGTATAAAATGATAATTAACAAAAATTCGAAAAACAAATCAATTTTTGCTTTTTCGAACACCGTTCGAAAAACCGACACAAAATCCAAATCGGTTTCGGTTTTCAGTAAAAACCGAAAATTCGGTTTTGGTTCCCGACCCATCCCTAACGGATATTGCCAGGGAGGTTATTTAAGATCCTAGTACGTTCCACATTAGTTGCAGAAAAGCGAGCTTGAACCCTTCTCATTTTATCCCTTCCAATAGACCTGTGTATTGTATACAGTGGTACTTCGGTTCTTACATTCTTATGTTATTAAGAATCTTTGGATAGCTGTCTAGTTGTCTTTGAATACTTTGCCCACTACCACATGAACCAAACGCGTGCCAACATTCGTATTTATCAAGACGTTCTTGGCAAACACCTCTGTAGAGAAGACAGAGTGTTCTGTGGTCTTCCTCCTTTTTTCAGCTAGCAATTCAATCCATTCACGACTTGTTGCTTTGCTGGCAACGTTAAGTTTAGTTTTATTGTAATTTTTGTTTTACCTTTTTTCCTGCCAGCTTACAACTTCTAAGATCAACGCAAGTTTCCCTAATCTAGATTAATTTCGATGACGTGAAACTTAAACTAGAGGAAAATTAATGTATTAATTGAAGTTAGAACAAATCCATGCAGGTTAACGTTATTTCACTGGTTCCATCAAATTCATCCATTGCTGATTGTGTACACCCAACAACACTTTAAAAAGTTTGTTTCAATGAGATCAGATTTCGTTTGATGGGACTTCCACACAAGCCTTCAGCTTGCCTAAGTGTCTGAATGTGGAGTTCAAATTACAGTAAGCCAGTTATGTTATTAGGTACGTTTAAGTAACTGGGAAAACTGGTTTCAAGCAAATGTCTTAAGTGTCTTGTGTAATTATATCACCTAGCTTACTGTTCAGGATGCTACACAGTGCTAAAACAAATATGAACATTTATCTGAATCCAGTTTTCACGCATCACTGGTTAATTTTAGCTGAAATGGTGTTCTTATACTGATGTATCCCTAATATGGTAACATTGCAGCCACGATTTTCCGTCAACTTTCAGATTTGATGCAAGTTATTCTAAACAACAAATGTTTTCTCCGTCAGCTCACAATGTACAGCTCGTGGTAGTACACAATGAAACCATTGCACTGGGTGGTTATGATACATTACTTCGGCAAGTATTATCTATTATGTCCTTCCCTGCACAAACGCCAGTTTTAATACACACCTTTATGCATCACTAACATACTAGACATGCTAACTGAGGAAATTCCTAACAAACAACGCACATGATTAATAAGAGATACCATCATCACAACCAAATGAACGAGAAGCTTGCACAACTAAAAGCAGAAATAAAATTACGAAGCAAAAGTGAGCAATTACAAGGAATCCACACTGGGAATAACGAAACCATTACTGAGCAATCGTCTCATTAAAGTTTTAAAACATTATACATTTTTCAACAGATACTTTTTTTCTTCAGAATTTCCTTCCACCTTTATTAATACATGAACGTGTCTCGCAGACGGGTGAGGCAAGGAGCTTTATTAAAGTAGTCTATATAGCTAGAGTTGCAAAATCTTACATTCCTAGGATAGAAGAAAGAAATGGATAAATGGGAGGAAACTGTAGGGAGAGAGAGAGAGTGCGTGAAAAAAAGGGCAAATAAAGGGCATGTTTTAAATATTGGCATAGTCAATTTCTACATTTGTATCAATTAATATATTGTAACTTTGTAAAGCTGAGCTGTCGTCGTCACACAAAATTTCATACGACGACTCACTATAAGAACTCAAGGCCACTTATTTTTCCACGTGGCTTTTTTCACCTTGCAAAATAGAAAATATTTACCCTACTTCTTGGAACTTTAAAGTCTGCAACGGTACTTGCGCAAACGTTATGAGGACACACATAATTTTCACTCTGATGCAGTACTTGCTCAAAACGATGACTCGACACATTTTTCAAAAACCTTGGGCAAAATTATTTCAACGAACACCTTTCTTTCCTCTCTCAACAACTTTTAAATCTTTTTTCCGTTGGCAGCTCCCCAGACCTTTTTTTTTTTTAAGTTTTGCCACACTAGAACTAAATTAATGGCTTCAGTAAACCTTTACTTACACAGTGAGAGCGGTGAACGACGGAATTTTTTTTCCTCGTACGGCACAATTTTTCCCTTATGTTGAAGTCCACTGTTAATCCACCCTAATAACATCAATGTCTGTAACTCTTTCTCCCAGCAACGACGAAGACAAAATGTTGGAGGCTAATGACCCACCTTTATTCGTAGTTTTGTCCACTTCCTGTTTTTCCGACTGAGGTCAAATTTTACGATTTGGCCTTTTGGCAAGAGACCCCTTTACTTTAGGCCCTGCTCCTCGCACATACTATATATAGTTTTGTGTTGAGTTTCCTCTCCCTGAGGAACTCGTGAGGGATAAGAGGAGTCACGAAAACTCAACCATAACTCATCCTTGGGGCAGGGAAAGTTACTATGGAGTATAATAGTTGGGCCCAAAAACCTGATGCAGTGGTGATTCAGTTGTGTACTGTATCACTACTATGAATGCTGACACTTGGCAAATTCATAAACCTTTTATTTTTTTAATTCTATTTATATTTTCCTAATGATCGGCTCCTGATCAAGTTTGTATAAATCAGTCAATTTGGTCCATATTCTTAACAGACATGTAGCTTTAATAAAATAATACCTGCATAACGGAATAGGACAAATGTACAGTACATAAAAAAAAAAAAATTAGCCCTGCCTCTTGTTTGGTGATGCCAAATACTTTTCCAGCCAAGTTCTGCAGGGGATGCTTTCCTTCAAGTTACTTGTCAATTCTTCACCGTAGACGGTGTGCCTTAATCGTATTTCAAAGCCATCGAAAGCAAAAATCTCGGGGAAATAAAAGAATGGAGTTCGGCTATAGATCTTTTTTGGTGATCCTTACCTGCACAACGGTGGCGGGGCTTCGTTAGGCGACAGCAAATCTTGAGCGAACGTCACACGGGTGCAAGGAAGCGAGGCAGTGATGGAGGACGACGGAACACCAATTCCCCTACAGCAGCAGCTGCACTTGTCGGTTCGATGAACGAGAAAGCACCGCACTTGGAGAGAAGACACCCTCTGGTGCAGAAGGCTCTTCACAGTCTCCTACAGCTCCTCTATCTTTCACTGATGAAGTCTAGTTGCATGCAGGGCCCAACAGAAATGCAAACGCCAAACAAGAAGATGCACCCCCTGGTTCTTCTCTGTGACCAGCAAATCGACCTTCACCTTGTATGCAGACCAGGCTTACGAGGTACCGCCTTCAACGCGATGCGACGTTGGCAAAACCTACAAAAAAACGTTCAAATTACAAAAACATTAGATGCACGGCAAGACTACAAGTGTTGCATTTTTCTTACACATTATACCGAAAAACATGTTTTGTCAGCAGTGTGTAAGCCACTCTTGAAGCTGCAGCTCGATAAGCGAACAAAATATTTTTCTAGACACTTTTCCTGCCACAGTACCGTCACAGCACCTTCGTAAAAACTATAATCGGTATTCACACTCAAAGGAAATGGAAAAAGAAAATCATGAAATTCCACAGAATTTTATTTTAAAGTAAGAAATACCATGTGTTGCAAGCCATTCTCACCCATGAAGTTCTACGTCCAGTTTGTCAAATTCAGCAATAACACAATACAAATCGGCTTAGATTTCATAAAATAAAGTTTAAAATCGAAAAAGGAGGGAGGTATTGTTCAAACATTTAGTCTTGTGTGCGCATGTTATCAGTTGTGCAATGAAACTGTGCATCAGTAATGCCATGAGCAATCTGCTGTATTTTTATTAGTATCGTATGTATACCTAAATCCAACTGCAGTTTTGTGTTTTTGTCCTAAAATTCAAACCCACTGTACAAGTTTTTAAAGTTCTTTAAATCTATTGTATTAACCCTTTCTTTCCAGCCCCAGAACAGTTTCGTAGGATTTCACTCTTTTTTAATTCGACGTGTCACACGTCGAATTAATGCGGTTGCGGCCAAAAAATAGGTGGAACCGATTTACGTCAGCGACACCTCCTCAAAAACCAGACACATTTGTTCACTTCTGATCCGACGAAATTCAAGTATGTAGGTGGGTCACTTGAAGTGCGCAAGTACAAAAGGTATTATGCTCCACAGAATATACATAAGATGTTTGAAGTATAATAACCTCTAACAAGGTCCTTCAGTGAAAAACGGCGCCCAATAGTATACGATCTGTGGATGACATCAGCCAAATGTCATCGTCAAGGTGTGCGCTCATACGAAAAATTGCGGCGTGTAATTGCGCATTTCGTACTTCAAATTGAGGTCGGTTAGAGATGCGTAGACATCGAGATGGCGTCCTCTCTTATCGCGAAGTACAATACAAAGTAAGTCCTCACTTACCTTTGGCGGTAATCTGGATGGTACACCGAATTTTTACGCTGGAATCTGGACGGTACATTGTATGCGAGGCGCGCATAGCCTTGCTGCTTTCCGGGTACGATTACAGTATTTTATTACGATTATTTGTGATGTTGCTTCTTATTGAACGAGTGAACAAAGCGAATGATGTCCTATTTTTACAGTGGCGGACTGGCCAGGAGGTAAGGGCGGAATATTTCTCCTGGCCTCTAATTCTCCGATTTTTTTTTTTAATCCGTTACAGGAAGACTCACTTAAGTTTTATTGGTTCGATGTTAGTTTTACCAGCAGATTTAAAATTACAAATAATAATAATAAAGATAATTAAAAAATGCTAGTAAAACAAGTACTTTGTATTGAGTAACCTAACAAAAATTAGCCACA
>JAHWFP010053335.1:161572-181469 GCA_023313725.1 Lithobius niger | reverse complement strand
TTTTTTTTTTTTTATTGTATAAAACATTATGGGACAAGGTGGCCCAATGGTTAACATGACTGTCTCCCGGGTACGAGCCTCGCCTAAGCCATTCCTTGGATTGGAACTACCTAGAAATATTGTCCCTCTCGACGTCTGGCGCTAAGGTTTCGGCTGGGAAAGCGTCCAACCGTCAATTATAAAACATTATTAACTCAGGGGCATAACTAGTGGGGTGACTATAGGCTGCAATTTTTTTTGTGGGGGGGGGGGGCAGCACCGAAAGGACTCCTAAGACAATAGATAATGATGGCCCAAACAAACTTAAAAAAAGTCCTCAGATTTTTCGTGAACAAAACTCTGAAGAGCACTCCACGTTTATTCATATATCAAGATAAACTGGCGGTCAACAGCAAAAAAAAAGGCCTCAGGTAGAACTGAAACTTGAGTCGGAGGACCCCGATACTGAAATGACATCGAATTATTACGTTACGCCCCTGAATAAACTTAAAAATTTTACCTAATTATTTCTGTTACCACAAAAGCACACATACTGGCGCGTGACCACGTGCCCATACACACGTGAGCAGCCGAGTGTATGGATTTAGTCAGTAGGTCAACTATTGGTTAACTCTTTCAGCAAACATTACCTCCACTCCCAAAATTAAAAGTCAGAACTTTAATAAACGCTCCGTGGCCATACTAACATATTCTATCTCACAATACGAAAATTTATTAAAAATACCTCTAATGCACAAAGTCATTGGTGGCCAGCGGCTTACTGACTCTATGGGCTGGTATTGTCGGCCAATCCGTTACTATTCTCGCACTTAACCAATTATCCCAATATCACAGGCCAACTTGAGGGGAACTTTGCCACGAGGTTCATTTTCTCTTTCTTGCGCTAAAACCTATAAAAGTTTGCTGCTGGCTAAAAACATTTACAACCCATAAAATGTGTAATCGCTTTGCAGAAAACTGCACCGTTTAAAATAGCAGTGAAGCGAGACGATACAATCATGTCGGCTCGCGGAGAGAACCAACCATAAACAAAGTTGACTTGAATACTGTTGAACGCATTTTACAAAAACTCAGTACCATATTACTGCAATACCAATGATGGATCAGGATTTGATCAATGCATAACCGGTTTAGGCAGCTCCAAATTAACGAGGCGTACGAAGTAACATGTTGTACACGAGATGAGCCTGCGGAAGCAACAATAGTACAATAATGGTGGCTTAGACCTAACTGTCAAAAATTAAAAACCGGATCACAAAAAAACGGAAACTGTATTATTCTGCAACCAGCATTTTGGCTGTTGTTAACATGGCTCACATATCAGGATTTGCGTTCAAACTATACTCTTTCGAAATAAGGGTTTAATATCATAATCGCGATGGCCTGCTTATTGGCCTGTTTAGTTCTGCGCCACTTTATGATACTGTTGTTTTCAGGCTTCATTCTTGGCACGCATTAAGAAAGGCTCGACCCGTTTCTTCCGCCTGCCGAAAAACTTTTAAGGACTTTCACAGCTTCCTATCTACAGCTGAAGAGCAGATGAGGGCGCCTGAGATTGAATAAGATAATGATACACCATGATTAAGCAATTTTCTGGTCTCTTCCATTGAACAGATAAGCAGGAAACGTGGAAAATACTAAGGGAAAGAAAATGACGGTTATTTTCAGGGTCATTATTTTAATGGCTAGTTATGATTAATCGTACAAAAAAATTATTAGTTATTATTTTAACTTTTTTTTTCAATCCACAGTCGATCAGGCATAGAGCATACTCTTAAAAAATGTATGTATTTATGTCTGAAAATTGTAACAGGTATAGTCTAACTTTGTCTTGGCTACACCGTAGTAACTATACTTTATTTTACGGTAACATTTCAGTATTTATCAAGCTCAAAGCAGTTGCCCTATATGGGGAAACGAAGAGCGGATAGATTCACATACCCCTCTGTTCCTTTTTGGGCTTAAATACTAAAAGAATCGGGATTTAACGGTAAATATCACTGCCACCATTCAAACTAAACTGCTACAACTACTGTTTTTAAACAACTGGTAACCGGGCCTAAAAATGTACACATTTATTGATGCGTGAAAAAGGCAGTAATTATTTAAATATCAAAATTCAAATATCAATGACGCTAAAACGCTAAAGTGCCGTTTACGAATATTTATGTCAAGTGCCGGCACATACAGACAGATCATTACTCTCGATCTTACTATGGACATCCTCCCGATGGCAAATTTTACTGAACCCACTCGCTCAGAGAGGGAGCCACTGTCTCTACCACCATCGACAAAACCGGCTGTAGGACGAGGGATTCGACAAAGACAAAAAAATGTACGAGATTTGTTAATCTGTATATCTTCCAACGGATTTATATATATATTGTGTTTAAAGGTCCTACATTCATCCAACAGTAAAATGAAAAGCGCGAAGCTATACGTATTTGCTGGGAACATTTACAAAAGATTTAAGTTAAGATTTAAATGATTTACGCCAGATTTACGTGACTTACAAGATTTGAATGATTTACACCAGTTTAACAAGATTTGCACAAGAATTGCAACGGATTTACAAATCTAAATCTTGGGTGCACGAGATTTCTCGTTGTCAAAGCCCTCGCTTAGGTAAAGGGGAACGTTGCGTGACATTTAAATGTACAGCAAAATTGACTTGTAAGCAGAGATGTGTTCAAACCCGAAACTTGCCTGATAAGGACAGGTTTTAAGAGAAAACATATCTTGTCAAAAATTCGCACCCTGACAACGCTGGACTGTTTGGTAAAACGTTTTTGAATCTTAAGTGACTGTGAAACCAAAGAAGTAAACGTGTACCAGTCGGTCTTTGAACAACCATGCCATTCCTTTTAAGGCCAAATGGGATTGGACGAGACTATTGCATACAATATAAGCAGCAAAAAGTATTGACAAGCAGTCCCGCGTCGCCAGACCTTAAAAAATAAAAGCTGGCCAGTAGAACATTTGGAACCATTGAGCTAGATATATTTTTGTCTTAAGATGGCAGTTGCTCGGAAAAAAACGAGCCGCCATATTGTTTTTAACCTTGCACTGCCGGTTGCGATGGAGGCAAATAAAAACAACTTTCACGAGGGTTGAGTTAGGTTTAACGTCGCTTTTAACTAGTTGGATAAGTTTAACAAGTTTCAGTGCTGCGGCCATAATAGGCCTATATACTCCAAACAATACAGAGTATTTGAAAATTTAGATTTACCATGATCTTGAAGAAGGGAGCCCAAGACACGAATATGTTGTTGCTTTGGACATATGAACGCGGCTGTGCATGTTTCACAGACGTTTTTTTTTCCAGAATGTACCTCACGAAATACAAAAGAAAAAAAAAAGAAAATAAGTTCAGTGATTTGTGGACCTACTACGATTACACTTCAAGGCCTGAGGAAGTTTTCCGCATCGGAAAAGGCAACAGAACACGATGATCGCAGCGGCCTAACACCATCATGCCAGCTCGGTCGTTCCTAAATCTAACTCCCCATAAACCAGACGCGACTTGAACTCGTTAAAGTTCGGAACCTTCCACTTTCAAACGACATTGCAAGCTCAAGACCCCTTGTCAGTTTTCATCCAGTTCCAAAGGCAAACAAGCAATTCGTTCACAATCTGTGGTGTATGTTTCCTTCGCCAGCGAGGAATCTTTCGCGCGTGCTTTTGTCCGTTGTAAATCGTGTCCGTGGCTGCAGGCTGCTCTTCCCTCGCGAGCATTCCTCCCGTTCTTGGCACAACCTGCCTTTCGTCCTCCTTGCCACGCTGGACGACCCTGCAGCACACACAGTCACTTGCTCACACAACAAATCGTCCTCTTTTTCCATGGTACCCGTTGGGAGAGTGCCATTGCCCAACATTTAACACTCCACGCCTAAAACTAACGACATGACAGAAGTCGTGTTGCCTTCCTACTCACTCAAACACGCATCATTACATACCCTGAAGTCACGCTTGCACACAACGACAAATTATGCACACAGCACAAGCGCTCTCTCTACCACAAATAACAAAAATTACGGGTCCCAACAGACTAAAGGTGACGGCGACGACACAAACAAGTTCAACACCCTTTTTTTTAAGTTATCAACATAAACGCAACTAAGTTTATTTCCGTTTAACGAAGGTCCAAGTAATCTTTGTTGCTTTACGCTATACCACAATTATTTATGCCACAATTTTGGAAAGACGCACCGAAAATGAAACAACGTTGTATGTTTGGCCAAATACCAAACATACAACCAAATATTTAAATACTTAAAACCTAATCCGACAAATACCGAATAATGTCGAAAAATCAGGTTTCTGCGTCAGAAGAGGTAGAGAACAGACCGGACCCTCTGGTTGTATGTTCCAATTCTAATTCTATTTTTATTTCTGCTGCGGAGTTGGAAAATTCGAATATTAGTACTGGTGAGGCAGAAATTAGTACGGCTGTGCTTGCGGCAATTTCCAGTAACGTGGTGTTAGTGTACGATTGGCTTAATGAATCTCGCGACAGAGTGATCCACGAATCGGTTGTAAAATATGTTACTGAACTTGTACCAAGACAGTTTCTGAGGCGTTAGATTGAATGGTCCATGTCCCACAATTTTCCATTAGTGAAATGCCGGCCAAACGTTCGAAGCGCAATGATAGTTTGAAATTGGGCGGGGGGGGGGTCTTTCTAGAACAGTAACTCGGTAGTCAGCCTTTAGGAAGGAAGTAAAAATGTCTCAGGCTCCGACGTTTTCCAAAGCTGCGAGATCTTCCCTAGAAGTGTGACTAGACTATAAACCGTGATCACGGTGTGGCAATTTACCATTCTCATCGAATAGGACAAGAGACTAAAGCTCGGCTGCTCTTCTGTCAGTGAATAATGTTTGGCTAGACAAGATTGCTTGTCAACACGGATAAAAGTTTCGAAGCAACAACAATAAAACTAAAAGAATAAAATTCCTGATCCACAACACAGTCATATTCCCGAGTAACTCTACTAATAATTGTTAGCCTAAGGTACTCGTGAAACAATACACAAGGCTAGGCCAGTATTAATAAGGAGGTGACCTGTCATCCTTGCTTACAGTTATAGGCAAGGATGGCAAGATAACTTGAGAGAGAATGCCATCAGCAAGTTTAATGTAACTCATTACTTCAGACTACGTCCTCATCAAGCCTGCTAATGATACCTCCAGGGATGAAAGTAAACGAGAGAAATAGACAGAGCGAAAGAGAGAGAGACAGAAATAGAGAAAGAGGGATAGGGACAAAGAAACAGCGATAGGCAGAGATAGATATATAGAGATTGTGAAATAGAGATAGTGAGATACGAGATACTGAGAGAGATAAAGAGATAGACATGCAGAGAGAAAGAGAGGGAAATAGAGAGATAGGAGACTCAGTCTCCACCTAAGACGATAGGGCAGTCACAGTCTAAGCCTTCCACATCAATCGACAGTCCGCTACAAGCGGAGAACCTGAATTTCACCTCTTTGGTCAAGCAATGAGAACCAATGATACCACGCTCTTATGACTTTCATATTCATCGAATATGTCTGAACATGTCAAAACTTGACATCCATGAATAAACAAGACAGCAACGTGTAAAAATATTAGTACGGTCTCGGAACAGTAGGATAATCTAAGTGTCAAAGTGTATGAATAGACCTATCAAAAAATAATTACACTTAACTGGAAGTGAACACCTGGCACTCCACAAAGGTCTTTGTGTTCTCTAGTTATTCAGTAATTTCATTGTGCATTTTATTATTTACGACTAAACGAGTTCCGAAAATTACAATTGCTCGGCCGAGTGAAAGACATTAAGTTTATTATTTATTTTATTTTATTTTCCATATTCACAGGGCAGAAACCTAGATGATTTATGCCCACTGTTCCACATGGAAGTGTTTCGCTGCTCCAGTATGATTTATACCCAGTGTTCTAACTTCGTATTTCGTCCCCCACCCCTAAAATGTTTGTGATACGAAGTTCATCTTCGAACTTGTGAATTTCATGTACCAAAGTTTCCTTATCAACAAATTTGAACGAAATCAAAACAAAATTGCCAAGTAATCGTAACAGACAAGACACACAAAACCAGAGCATGAAGGCTTCGCTCGGCTAACAATTTTGATAGAATGTTGCTACTGACCAACGATTTACTCGGCCATTTATTAACACAGAAATGTTAAATAAAAATGAGAAAACGAAAAGTCAAACAGGAAGAAACGAATGTGGAGACAAATTTCAAATATCGTGATAAAAACGAACGCGACCTAACTCTTTAAAACTTTGAAAAAGATCGCGCCGTGATTACTTGTAAGTCTCGCATCACCGTTTGGTATCACCGTTTGGTCTGCGTAAGATGGCAATGAAGTTACGGTCGAAGGGAGCAATTTTCGGTAGGTTTTCGGTAGTTTTGGGCAAATTATAAATACATTAAAAACTGAATAAGCTATCCAAATAAGGAAACTTATTTATTTAAGGAACTAAGGAAGGATGTGACGGAGATCATCAACTCGGTTACTGACTATTTAATATCAAAATAAATGTTACATCCTACATTCCACAAGACGTATTTTTTTTTGGGGGGGGGGGGGGGTTAGCCGTTTCGCCGGAACCAGTCAGTGCGTAAAGGCGTACAAGCATGCCGCTTACTGCTGGTAAGAAATTCATGTCATATTTTGTTTAAAATATATCAGTCAGTTATTAATTTTACTTAATAAAACTGATTAAGTTCACCATTTATCTTTGGGATCCCTGTCTGTGGTATGTATCGAACTACGCATGCACTGGATACTGTACAGCCCACGACAAGGTGTGACGTCATCTAAGCTCTAAAGGTTGTTAAGTAAAGAATTAAACAACCAAGTATTTCACCCCGACTTAACGACGTAACACCTTCTCTTATAATACTTTACTCTGCTTTACAAAAAATGAAGTCAGGTGCCAACTCGAAAAGAAATGTTCACGAAACTTTGAAATCACCTAAAAGACAGCGGGCGACTGCAGACTTGGAAATTACAATATCCTGTGCACATGCGCAAACGCAGGCGCAATAAAGCACTGCCACAAGCAGGCGCATCCTCCTTGACCTCAGCCAGCGAGGAATTGCATCTCGCCTCCCCGTGTCGATCGCCGTCAGCCTTGTTGTGCGGTGGAAGGAGCCAAGCTGAGCAGCCAACTCGGCTCTTCAAGGGGTTGCTTTCTACCGAGCCGATTGCTCCAACATGAAAACAAACGAGTCTTCAGAGCTAAGGAATCTGATGCTTTAGAGATGTAAAACAGTGCTGCTGTACTTTTTTTTTTAATGTAATGGCGATTTCACAGCCACCTTGAATTGTCTGCTTACTTATCCTCGATCCATTTTTTTTTTTTTTTTGGGGGGGGGGGGGGGTTATTACGTTGTCGCCTATGACAAATGCGCAACAACATGACCAGTGAGAAAGCAGATCAGCAAACTGTTTTTAATTCCAAATGTAAAGCAATGCTGGCACAAAACTGCCTTAAGTCCTGTTTCTATTCCAACTACATAAAATGTTGGGAAAGGCCTCAATTACATAAAATGTTAGGAAAGGCCTACCCAACAGCGACTATTTAAGTCTTGTATAACTTTATAGTGTATTAACGGACTCCTTAGTACCACCAGAATGGTACGCTTACGGGTAACATATAGAAATCGGTTTGCTACTAAACCAGTTCTCCGCGAAGTTTGATCTTTCATCTGCTCCCCTCCCTCCTCAAAAAAAGAAAAAATATACCCCGACCGACAAATTGTGTGGGGGTGGGGGGGGGGGGGGGGGAGGAAGGCACCAAAAATCCGACCCCCCCCCCCAAG
Organism: Lithobius niger; assembly: GCA_023313725.1. Classification (NCBI taxonomy): domain Eukaryota; kingdom Metazoa; phylum Arthropoda; class Chilopoda; order Lithobiomorpha; family Lithobiidae; genus Lithobius; species Lithobius niger. The sequence goes on along the minus strand of JAHWFP010053335.1, from coordinate 173,635 downwards.
TGTTGCTGGTTTAGTGTTGATGTCATCAGTCACCGTTATGTTAATGCAAGTTTTTTTTGTTTTTTGTTGGGGTGGTGGGTGGGTTGTCGGGACATCCTTATACCCATTTCTGTGACGTTAGCCAGCGCCAATAAAGTTAAGTGGTAGCTGTTCCAAATTTCTAATTTACATAATAACCATCTGTTCGTTTGTAAAGGGAGTCTGTTTTCGAGTCCGTTAGTATTCAGTACCAGCAACGTATGATTTAAACATAGCCTACTCGGAAGGCTTCAGCATGTTGCGAACATTAACCTCCCCTCACATTATTAACCTATTGAGAACTAAGGACTAAATAAAAAAAAATGAACAATTTTGAAATGGAACAGTCCAGCAATCAAAACAACGAGAGACAGAGAAGTCGGGTTTTTTTTTCTTTTTTCTTTTTCTAATTCTGCCATTTTTAGAAAAGCCCGATTTTTAGAATTTCCCAGCCATCCCAGCAAACATGTACTGCTGACTCACTGCTCATCATTCTTCCCCCCTCCCCCCCTCCCCGGAGTCGCTCGAGTGAGGCCTCAATTCTGTCTGCTCTTTTCTCTCTTTGCTCGGCTGGCTGCCATTGTCACGGCCAAAGAGGTATCTCTTCCGGACCGCACAAAATCAATTGCGTTACCGCGCCGAAAGCAGCCACAAAAAGAAAAAGGAGAAAGGCGCAATCGCATTACGGCCTAATAGCATATTCCGCTGTCGTTGTCGAAGGTTGCACCACCAAACTTGGCGCCTGCCTCTCTCACTTCCTCTCTTCGCCTCCTCGCTTCTATTTCACTCCGCTCACCTCCACTTTCTATCCTTTTGCTCGACCCCAAGAGTTTAGCCTTTGAGGCGTAGGCAGGCGCCAAATTGGCCTAATTCGGCCAGCCTTCAATTAATGCTGACGAGCTAGCAAGCAAAGAAGGGCCAGAGGCAAATGGAGGCCGTGCAATGCAACCCCCCCCCCCCCCCACCCTACCTCTCGTCTTTCACTCAAAAGGATTCAAAGTGGGAAGGCACAGTTGAACGCAAGACTGAATCGTATGTAGCTATAATCGTCTAACCACGAACAAGTTCTCGCGCTAACGCCATTAGTCTTTGCATAACTTGGGAAACCGTCATATAACATACAAAAAGTCTCGAATCTATTAAGTTACCGGAACAGCAACGGAAGTAAAAAACGTAAAAGAGTCGCCATTATTTTTACGATCGTTCGTGGCAAAAAGAATACTATTATACTTTCCTCTACTAAGAAAAAAAAATCAATTCGGAAACTAAGAAAAATTTTACCTACACAAAAGTGAAACTGGATTTTTTTTTCAAAGGAATTTTACAGAATACGTAAAAAAGCTGTTACTCCCGAATCATTAGGTTCACCAGTCGTATTGCGTTGCTAAATTAACAAACAAAAACAAATCTGTTAAAGTGTTAAAAGTAAAGGTCTACATGTCATAGGGTGTTAGGAACACGGACAAGCTTTGACAGTAAGGGTCTAGGTGTCAAATTTTGCCAATTAAGAGGCAAGCACTAGACTTCATTAGTTTGACCACCGGGTTGTAAGCCAAGTTTGTAAATCCAACTTTGTTAAGTATAATTCTAGTCTATTCGGACGGAACGTGTGTGTGTACGGTTGTACAAGTTTTTTTTTTTTTTTTTTGTATGTTCTTGGAATATCTTTATGCTTTAGGGACATAATTTTCTTGTAAAGTCGGGTACCGTATTTGACTTGTATGACGCTTTAGAATTTTCGACGATCTTCATACGACTTTTGTAGATCTAAGGTAATTGATGACAACCAATAATGCACTCTGCTGTGAATACGGTGTCATGTTACCAAACCGGAAAAAAACACTTCTCAACCAAAAGCAAAGCAGAAACGCACATCTAAGGACCATTCGATCATCATATGGGTACAAGGATCTCGTCCAGTTTTTCGACAGAATGTATTTATTGCTTTCGTATTCTTAAGGACGAAAGGTCTAATGCTTACCAGCCTCTTACTGACAAAATGTGACACCTAAACCATGCGCAATGGCTGTTTGCCGTGACGTCACCATGAGTTAGCCAATGACGAACGAGAACAACGGCTGTTTGGCCGTCTGATTGGACTAGCCCAGTCACGTGATATGCACGTCACAGCAAACAGCCATGGCGTGTGGTATAGACTCCTAATGTCAGAGATTGTCCGTGTTCCTTCTAAAGGCTTTTGACTTTTAGACTCTCTAATCCTTTTTTGTTTATTAATCCTTGTGACTTTGAGAATTGTAATAAACAAGTTAAAGCCTTTTGACGAGACGAAAGTGTGGTGGTGGTGGGAGGATGCAGCCGTTAGAGATTACTAGCGACTTTCGCACATTGGTGTTACTATATCATCATGTTCTAAATTTGAAGGAAATATGACGATAATGTGCATAATTTCAAAATGGCCGCCTGATGTCGCCCATTACAGAGTAATAGTATAATAGTAGTAATAGTATAATTCTAGCCTATTCGGACAGAACGTGTGTGTGTGTGTACACGATTGTAGCAGTTTTTTTTTTGTGTTCTTGGAATATCGATCGCGCATTTATTCTCGCATATTCGGACAAAACGTGTGTGTGGTTGTAGCAGGTTTTTTTTTGTTTTTGGAATATCGATCGCTCATTCATTCTCGCCTATTCGGACAAAACGTGTGTGTGTGTACGGTTGTAGCAGGTTTTTTTTTTTTGTTTTTGTTGGTCTTGGAATATCGATCGCGCACTCGTTCTCGCCTATTCGGACGTGTGTGTGTGTACGGTTGTAGCAGGTTTTCTTTTGTTTTTGTTTGTTCATGGAATATCGATCGTTCATTCATTCTAGCCTATTCGAACAAAACGCGTGTGTGTGTACAGTTGTAGCAGGGTTTTTTTTTGTTTGTGTTTGTTCTTGGAATATCGATAGCTCATTCACTTTAGCCTATTCGAACAAAACGTGTATGGGTGAACGGATGTAGCAGGGTTTTTTTTTGTTTGTGTTTGTTCTTGGAATATCGATCGCTCATTCATTCTAGCCTATTCGAACAAAACGTGTGTGTGTGTACGATTGTAGCAGTTTTTTTTTTTTGTTCTTGGAATATCGATCGCTCATCCACTCTAGCCTATTCGAAAAAAACGTGTGTGTGTGTGTGTACGGTTGTAGCAGGTTTTTTTTGTTTTTGTTTTTTCTTGGAATATAGATCGTTCATTCATTCTAGCCTATTCGAACAAAACGCGTGTGTGTGTACAGTTGTAGCTGGTTTTTTTTTGTTTGTGTTTGTTCTTGGAATATCGACTGCGCATTTATTATTTCAGTTGGTATCAACTCTTATCTTTTCCATTCGATTTGAAGGAATTTGACGGTAATAAGGATAATTTCAAAATGGCCACCCGATTTAAATATGGCGGCCATTAGACATTATTAGAGACGATGGCACACCCATTGTTTCAACTGGTATCAACTACATGGTGTACGTTCTAAATTTGAAGGAAATCTGACGATAATTTTCGAAGCTAGTTGCCAAAATTGTTTCGAAGTTAGTGGCCAAAATAGCAAGAAGAGTTGGCAATATGGCGATCTCCCCCTCCCTCTCAACCCCGTGTCACCTTTACTAAGGCCCTGAAGAGACCCTAGGCTGACCCTTAACTGTTCAATGTTCATATCCAACAACTTTTTTGGCATCGAATAAGACATTGATGATAAGGTACAGAGTTCATTCAGTGTCCTTGTCTATGAAATCCCACCTTCAATAACAATTCTTTCGAAAAACGATTTAACAGAACCATAGAATGACGTCATACTGTACAGTTTACATTAAAACCATTATCTCTTCACTTTCAGGCCTTTCATTAAACTATCGAAAAAAAGTAGGATAACAGGAGCAACAATAATAGACATAAGTTACAGTCTGGCGCATGTCTTGCTTATGTAGTTGCTTTGATGCACTGAATTTTGTCAGCCCCATCTTTCTTTAAAACAGTCTTTTACAGTTCTCAGGCCGATGGAGATTATATGTAATGATATGTACTCTGATGTCATCAGTGCATTTTTCAGCGAGATTCCTCGTTCAACATCAGCGTTCCCATGAGCCAAGGCCGCATTTACAACTTCCCTAAGTGAGGCTACTTCTTCATTCGGCTCCTTCAGTTGAAATATTTTCCCCAGTCAATTCTTCGTAGTTAGTCATCATAAACATCAGAATCAACTGGGTAACATTTCCATTCATCTATTACCTTGTCTGTTTCAAGTGGTCGCAAGGGATGGGCCCATCATTGTAAGCATCCGCTGAAGGACTTGTTGCAGAGATTTTGCCTTCTTTGCAACCCATGAAGGCAATGAAGGTCCTTTAAAACTGGATTCTTTAAAGGCAATATTTTTGCCAGTTTCTTGCACGCTACCGTGATGGAGTTCCGTGTATTCGTACGTTATATGCAGTCCAATGGTCCAAGACACGCGAATTTTTATAAATTGGTGTCTTTTCTGTTTCAGAACCAATTTACATTTCTCATTGGGTAAGATTTTTTCCTCCGCTAACATTTGTTGCCAAGAGAGCACTGCATCCCTGTGAAATTCTCCAGAACTTCCGGTTTCATAAATTGCCGAAGACATTGTAATACAAGATCATTTAATTTGTATATAAAATTCTTAATTCTTATTTCTTTCTGTAAGAGCGTCATCAAAAAAATTAATGAAGTCACAGCAGGATCTATATCATAAACTCTTATTATTGGAAAAGAAGTAGAAACCTGGAACACTGTCATAATTCTCTTGCAACAATCTGATTGGCTTAGATTTGTTAGTTCAGATTGTATTTTGGTCTGCATCTGTACTGAACTTTACAAACTGTGAAGATGCATTTTAAACTTTTTTTAGTAGGAAAAGTAGGACAAAAGTAGGACATTCACCAAAAAAATAGGAAAAGTAGGACAACTGGAAGGCCTGCACTTCGTATAAAACAAATACCAAAATGTGTAGCACTGCCGGTCCATGATTCATGTGGCGGCTGAATAAGTATACTCCTGTGTTAGCCGGTTTTTGCCTCTCAATCCTCTTTTAAGAATGTAACAATGCAGGAGCACACCAATGAAACAAGAACGCGTAGTGGTGAACGCCGATCTCCCAGCACTGCAGTTGCGGACGCATTCAACGGAAAATGAAAGAATATCTAACGTGTGCAACAGCACACCTGTGGACACCCGCACCACAACCCACCCAATGACCACAATTGATCAATTTCACTACTGCTTACAACAGGCGTATGTTTGCATGAATTCCTGCTTGTGTGACCTGCACTTTTATTGCATTTTCTATAAAGCACACTTAGGTGGCTTAAATCTACTGTCAAGACATTAAGTCCTTCCTCGGCCAATAACCGTTCTATTTCCACATTATTTGATGCGAACTTTTTGGGAAATACCTATGACCGTTAGTGCTTTCTACCTGCTAAAATAAATTTACAAAGCAACGTAGTTAAGTTAGTTCTGCAATTTCTTGGCGAAAGGAGCTGGTGGAGAAGGAACAGGTGCCTTCCAACAGGCAAACGAGCGACGCACCCATTCTGTGTTACACATACAACTAATAGACCTAACGCATTCTTAAGGAAGTGCCAGATCTTCATCAGATACAGTAACAAAATAACAGGACTTCTCGCCTGATCATGAGGCAGTTTTGTCCGCATTGTTTTAATCATTGTCACTGGACAAATCCAATAAATCCTGAAACTCCCTAACAAAAAATAGGCTCTGGCTGCAATAACCACCGCGCACGAATACACACATTTACCGAGCGTCATCACACGCAACCAACAAATACTCGTCGGACTGAGATGCAAAAACCGGGTAATAAATAGGTCAAATCCCGCTTTCTTCGTGCTGAGACCCAACAATGTCTCAAGGCTGCTCGTCTCGCCATTGTTAGCTCTGGGCACTCGGAAAGAGTAAGCATCGTTAATGTAACTAGTCTCTCTAAGATCTAGAAGCATAGCATGTTATGATATACTTGCTGCAGCTTAAGAATGACTGTATCGCATCGCTAAAACTTTGCATAACAGTTGATGAATTCTCAGTATCAAAAGTTCAATTTTGTATACGCACAGCACAAATTTTGTATCCGGTAACCAATATCACCGACAGTTTGCCGAGTACTTTCCGGAAAAAAGAAATGGATGCATTTCTACACAGCTTTTCTGTGGACAGCATGCTTTAGAAGAATGAGACGAACAGCTGACCCAAAATGAGAACATTGCTGGCCCTTGCTCCAAGTGACGTCACATTTATGAAGAATGTCGACCGGCATTCATATTTTGACTTGGGAATTCACATCCGGGAAGTCAGAAGATCTTCAGGAAAATTACACGTTTACCACCACAGGAGAACACACGATTGTTCGTCCGTTAAATTTTCCGGTGAAAACCTATCACCTTCATCAAAACCACCTAACAAAACTTTTTAAAAGATCATCACATCTCGCATTGAAGACGTCAGTCCCAAAGGAGGCACTTTCAACGCTACACTCGTGGCACCACTAATCGCATGGTTAAGATCGGTGGCGCACGAGTCTACAGCGTGTTGGAAAGTGCCTCCTTTGGGACTGACGTGACGATCTTTTAAATTAAAAGTTTTGTGTGGTGGTTCTGATAAAGGTGAGACGAACAATTGTGCGATCTCCAGGGTGGTAAATATGTAATTTTCCTGAAGACGTCTCTTAAATAGCACTGTTATCCCAGTTTGCAGTTTTTTCTGCAAAGTCAAGACACACAGTGCAGAAATAATTTAAACAGCATACACGAAATTATTATGTGACCAGCCTTAAAAAAGCCTGATAAATAGGCATAAAACAGATTCGCAATGCCGATGTTAAGACCAGGGGGCGTCGGACGAACATCTAACTGGAAAATCGTCTAATGGGATAATTGTCTATAATATCTGCATAAATAAAAAATCTGGAAAATCGTCTAAACGGAATATCGCAAAATGGAAAATCATCTAAACGGAATATCGCATAATGGATAATCGTATAACGGATAAACGTCTAACTGGATAAATGTCTAACTGTGGTTTCTGATGATATATGTATAGCCGCGTGAGCAAGGCAGGGACATTAGACAATTTTTCCATTATACGAATTTCCTGTTAGACGAAAATCCATTACACAAATTTCCTGTTAGACGACTTTCCGTTATACTGTTATACGTTCTTCCAATTATGCGATTTTCCAGTTAGACAATTATCCCTCGCCCCCATGGTGAATGCCTCTAAATATGTCGACATTGCCTGTAATTTGATCGTTGGTTCAATAAGTCCTGGGGCGAGGGATAACCGTCTAACTGGAAAACCTCATAATTGGAAGAACGTATACCGTATTCACCATGCATTCGCCATTATATAGCTGAGCAGCAAACCTGCATAACTAAAACTTTGTAAAACTAAATAATGCATGAAAAGCAGTGACTCTTGGTTGCCTTTTAACCCCATTCCAGTAAAAGCCATGAAGATTGATATGGCTGGCGTCATGGGTTGACTTTGTCCTCAATGGTCATCAGATATTAACGGAAAGATGTGTCACTGTACATAAATTTCTGAATATTACCCCGTATAATGGTTATAACTACTAGGAATTCACAATGTGTAATGAATTAGATATCTGAGAGTCACAATCCCATAACTGTTTCCCAGTTTATTCATTTTATACACTCTGAAGATGCCCTACCAGTTCAAAGCTTGTGTGACAGTACACATTCTGAACAGTCGGTGTAATAGGAGTACACAATTGGTGTGGAGGCTGAGCTGGTACACAATCATCCGCACTGGCAGTAGAGGCGCCCAAAGGTCTTTGGTGCCTATGGGTCTAGTTTTTCTGTGGACCCCCCTCACATCTTTCCGTAGGATAAGTGGTTTGTGGAGCAAGTACAATGTATGTGGGCAATCTTTGTGGGGAACCTTTTTTTTTTGTTTGCTTTTTGTAACTTTAGTTAGTACCCTGGGGTATGGCCCGGCCACGACCCTTCGTGAGCAAGGGCCTGTCAACACACTGTACACACTTTTTCGAAGTTTATTTAATCTGAGCTAGTGGGCTGGGGGGGGGGGGGGGCTTTGAAGCACGGGTCTAGATACAGACCCCACACTTGCTTCCCCCTCTGGTCAGCTCTGACAGACAGTACACCGCGTCTTCAGCGTGCAAGTCCAGAAAGAGGGCACAGAATTCATGCAGAAAATTTTAAATGAGCCGGACAATGGGTTAAAAAATTATCGTGGAGACTGACAGACAGACAAATGGACACCAGAACACGAGAAGCGGCATCGCTTCACACCACACGTCACTAAAATGCACGTAGAAAAGTAGGAAAGAAGTAGGTACCCGTTCAAAGAGTCAATACCTGAAAACTGAACAATGTGCTGCAGGTTGTCAAAATGATAAACCGTGCTGACAGCCGTTACATTAACAGCTTATTGTATACACGGTAAAACAAATTTGTTCTTCGGAAAAAAGTTTTCCTTCCTAGTCGGAAATAATCGCATTGCTGCCAACGTCAAACATTTCCTTTTCACATAGCAGGTAAAACATAAATAGCGAAATAAAAAGTAAAAAAAAAAAAAAAAAAAAAGACGCAAATCAACTTTTCCTTCCTCCACGCACGCGCGTTCCCACCAACCAACGCGCAGCGGCGACAGACATCAAAGCGCGAAGGCAGCGAATGCAATCGCTTTTATTTTTCACAATCTCCTTCCAATTTCGGTACCAGTATTTTCTCTTTTTTCATACATGTTTGATCTGCATGACTTGTCTATGTCTATCCCATCATAAACTTCGACAAGTAAAGCGTTCACCTTCCCTCTGGGGATTTTCAGGGAGGGGGGGGGGGAAGAACTCGTTCTGATCCAACAGCATCCAGTAAAGTCGCGCAGGTTGAGCGAGCGTTCCACTCGAGTGTTGCTTGTTTGTTGGCAATACATAAACACGCTCACTAATGGGGGCCCAGCAATCGATCAGCCGACAGATTTTGAGCGGAAAGGATGAGGGGACTTTTTTTTTTACGTATTCCTTCTTTCGCACGCATTTCTTATTTGTTTCGCCACGACGACGAAAGAAGACGACGACGGCAGCAAACCTCAGCCGTAAAGACGGCGGTGGCGGCAGGCTAATTTATTCCCGCCGTAATTTCAATCCTCTTATTATGCCGGTGGTTGGAGGAAAAAATAACTTGCGTGGCGATGAGCGAAGCGGCATACACTCACTCGTCTCGACCAATGGTCCTAGTTGAATAAACCAGAAATGCAATTTGGAGGGCTTTCCAACCCACCAATTTCATGAATATTTTACAAAACTCCATATATCAAAGCCTAATATATATTTATAAGCCCAGCCTACCAAACAAAATATCTAGCGCTACCTGCTTTCGTGTAGCAAATAAAAAGTAAATGGAACTTATTATATATATACATGTTTTTTTTTTCTTTTTCTGTTGTCGTTGAAGTCAGGGGAACTAGTACGATTCAGATATATTTGAACCAAGGAAAATTAAAACCATGCGCATTTTCTTTAGAACAAAGTAGTAAGCTACCAGGTGAACTTAAAAAAAAAAACAAAGACTTAAAACTACCTGATTCAATGAACTCTTAACGTTTGACCTATCACGTGATTATATCGATCTTTTACATCGAAGCCAGTATACTGAAAAGAAAAATTCGATAGGTGCCCACAATCGAACCTGGATCATAACCCTGGATTTATAAACCAACGGACTTAGTGTGAGCTATGATAGGTAAAAATAAGGACTTTTCAAATTCGTCATGAGGTTGGTGCATTTTTGCAGTACAAATTTGCGTAAGATGGGCACTGTTGCCATCATTATGCTACACGGATCCTGAAAAGTGTCCAACAGTCATCTTTCCGAAGGAACTTTTTATAAGCAAGTGTCAGAATTATGTGTATTAAGAATGAGGTAAAAATAGTCAATACAGAGGCACCACCAGGCTAACTAGAGTTTTAATTGCGGCAATTTTGCTCTCACCAAGAGATCGAGTCACTTAACAGATTTTAATGTTTTATAGCTTATAGTGGCCGTGGTACATGACAAAAAAGTGAAATATAGGGCATTTGATGGTTAAAAGGTTTCCCTTGGCAGAGGGTTTCGTTAGGACACCTAGATTAATTTCAGAAGTAGTGCCACGTTCGTCCCTTAGGGCCCGAAATGGCAGCCATCTTTAAAAATGGCCACCGTAATCTCCCCAAAAAATGAAAGCCGTGCAAAAACCGTTAGTGATGCACAAAAAAGGTTGCATTAATAATGTAATCTACAATGTTATTCCCATACATTTTTTCATATCTCTTATGGTTTTCGAGAAAAATGGATTTTCGGCCATTTTCGGCAATCTTTCGGCTAACTTTCAACTGCTGGTGCGTCGTTTCTTAATCAGGTGGGTGGCTCCAATTAGATTCATACGAAAGGTGGGACTGTCTTCTTTGCAACAAGGGTAGTTGAAAGGGTCTACGACGGTTAGGAACCGAAGACCGCCCGTTTTACTAGGGGATGGTATCACAGTCACCGTTGGATTTTTCGCTCATTTTTTACTTTCAACTTCTATGGTGACGTGTCTAATTTACGTAGATGACTTCAATTAAATTCATTCGAAAGGTACGAATGTACTCTTTGCAACAAGGGTCGTTGAAAGGGTCTACCTAAATTAGAAACGTCTCAGCACCAGTTGAAAGTTGTAAATAACCGAAGAGTTATTGTTATACCAGCCCCTACCAAAACGGTCGTTCCTAATAGTCGTAGACCCTTTCAACGACCCTTGTTGCAAAGAAGACATTCCCACCTTTCGAATGTACCTAAATTAGACACGTCACAATAGCAGTTGAAAGTTGAAAATGAGCGAAAAATCCAACGGTGACTGTGATACTATCCCCTAGTAAAAGGATGTGAACTTTAAGATTCCGAAGGGTGATAGGCTGTAAACCTTGAGCATTAAAGGTGTGAACCAAAATGGCGCCCAACTATATTACTCAATTTGTTGCCATTTGGCCATTATGCAAGAACCGTTGTGTTACACAAAGCAGTTTGTATATCAGTTGTTTATATCTAAGGGTGGGAATGTCTTCTTTGAATCAAGGGTAATGAGAAGGGTCTACCACTATTAGGGACCGAGCCACGCCCGTTTTACTAGTGGCTGGTATAACAGTTACGGTTCAATTTTTCGGTCATTTTCAGCTTTAAACTGCTCTTGTGACGGTTATAATTTAGACGAATGACTCCAATTAAGTTTATTCGAAAGATGGGAATCTCTTACTTGATTCAAGGGCAAAGAAAAGGGTCAACCACTATTAGGGATTTTCCATGCCCGTTTTACAAGGGGCTGGTATCACAGTTATCGTTCAACTTTTTGCTCATTTTCAATTTTAAACTGCTCTTCTGGCGTTTATAATTTATATGGACGACTCCAATTAGGTTTATTTGAAAGGTGGAAATATCTTCTTTGAATCAATGCCAATTAAAAGGGCCTACCACTATTAGGAATGGAGCCACGCCCGTTTTACTAGGGGCTGGTATCACAGTTACCGTTCAATTTGTCGCTTATTTTCATCTTTAAACTGCTCTTATAGCGTTTATAATTTATATGAATGACTCCAATTAGGTTTATTCGTAAGGTGGGAATGTCGTCTTTGAATCAAGGGTAATGAAAAGGGTCTATCAATATTAGGGACCGAGCCACACCCGTTTTACTAAGGGCTGGTATCACAGTTACTGTTAAATGTTTTGCTCATTTTCAACCTTTGAACGGTATTACACACAGAAAGCCAAAGGCTCAACAAGAGTTAAATAAATACAGATGCAAACCTATTTACCTTGTCTTTTGGACTCATGTCAGACTGTCTGAGTGGGGAATCGAACCCACGACCTTTGAAACTAAAGGCCGAGGTCCTACCACTGAGCCATACTGACACAGCTAAAATGAAACGCTGCCTATATGGACGTTTCCTTTTCGCCTTGTCAGTATGGCTCAGCGGTAGGACTTCGGCCTTTGGTTTCAAAGGTCGTGGGTTCGATTCCCCACTCAGGCA
>JAHWFP010053335.1:144003-161172 GCA_023313725.1 Lithobius niger | reverse complement strand
ACACGTCCAAAGGCAACATAAATGCAAACCTAATTATTCAAATCTATTTACGTTGATTTAATTATTCAAATCTATTTACGTTACCTTTAGGACTTATACGTCACTCTGCCTGAGCGGGGGAAATCGATCCCACGACCTTTGAAACCAAAGGCAGAGGTCCTACCGCTGAGCCATATTGACACGGCCAAAGGGAAACGCTGCCTATGAACATTTCCTTTTGGCCGTGTCAGTATGGCTCAGCGGTAGGACCTCGTCCTTTGGTTTTAAAAGTCATGGGTTCCACTCCCCGCTGGCAGTCTGACATACAAGTCCAAAATGCAACGTAAATAAGTTTACATCTGTCTTTATTCTTTATTTTGAATGGTAAATGTGATACCAGCCCCTAGTAAAACAGGCGTGGTTCGGTCCCAAATAGTGGTAGACCCCTTTCATTGCCCTTGATTCAAAGAAGAGAGGCCCACCTTTCGAATGACTCAGGTTGGAGTAATCCACCTGACTTATGAACGACGCAACAGCAATTGAAAGTTTAAGTTGTATTCACAAATTCGGACATCTATAAGCATTAAATTAGCCAAAATGGCCGAAAAAGGCCCAAAAATGACCGTTTTTCTCAATAGCCGTGATGTGTGGAAAAAGGTATGGGACCTACATTGTATAGATTACATTATTGTAAACAACTTGTATTCAAACCGTTTTTGTTTAACACTAAAGGTTCCTGCGTTAATAGGCCAAAATGACTAAATGAGTAAACATTGGGCTCCATTTTGGTCGCCATCTTTAATGCTCAAGGTTTTCAGCCTGAAACCCTTCAGAATCTTAAAGTGCACATCCTTTTGAGTAGGTTCCAGAAAAGAATTGACCTAAAAATGCAACGTATATTAATATTCTCTTCGTATTTCCATATATGTATTAAATGCATTTTTTAACTATAACATGCAAATTAACCCTATTTTTTCCAGGAAAACGGCAGCAGATAGCGTGGATAACATTTTTTTTTCGAATTCAGCACGCTTTTTCCAATCAGGAACAACCATAAAGCCTTTTGTTGCAATTTGTGGTGGGTTAACCCCTTTTCTATATATAGATTCCCAAGTAACGAGTTATAGCAGCTGTAATCTTCGGCTTCCGACGATTCTTTGGTCCTTTGCTTGGTTGAGTCGACGAAGAAGCACGTTTTCGAACACGTTGATCGAAATGTTTACCGGACTTGGCTCACGTAGCCTTCAATGCCGAAATCTCATTTTTACCATAGGATGAACAAATTTCCGGACAAGGGTTATCACGAATGGCATAACAAATGACTGTCTCGGAGTCTCCTGCGGTAAAGCGTCTGCCACACTTTTCACAAGACGAGGACATACTTAGGCCTAACGTATAAGCGAAACAACCACGATGTAATGCGCGAAAAGTCCTAAACTAAATGTGACTGGGACCGCCAGTTCTACGGCTTTAGTTTAAGGTTTAGGACTTAAAGGCTTATTGTAAACGAATTAGCATAAAATTACAGGTAAGTATTTTAGGAAGATAGTAAAAACACAAAGTTTGCATACCCGTAAATGTTCATTGCTTGTTCGTGCCTTTCTTTGCCGTTTTGTATGCAAGTTAAGCACGGCCTAATTTCAGAATCTAACGATATTACGTTGGGATAATCAGCTTTTATGCATTAGGATTGCTGCGAAAAATTTACCTCAACAATGGTAGAAGATTTTTTTTCTAAACTTGGTTTTTTTCTTCACTGCCTCAACTTGTTAAGTTTAGAAACACTGCTAATCTGTTTACGGAAAGCTTTTAAGAACACATTCACTTTCACGACAATTATAATTCCCCAGCAATTTTGTGCCCTCTTTTTTTTTTACCTTTTCTTTTCTTCAAAATGAAGGCGGGCACTAATCGTATTAGCGGGCCGACTGCTGACGCCAGCTAGACATGAAGCAAGGCAAGGCAAGCCACGCAGGGTCGGTCGGAGCTGCAAATATTATCGATTTTGCACTACAAACAAGCTCTCAGGCAATGAGGGTAAATAAAGACCGTTATATTTACCGACTGCCACGAGCGGAAAGAAGGTTTTTTTTTTCTCTTTCTTTCTTTAACGCTATCAAATCGAGTACTTATACGAGACAGAAAAAAATAGCATCAGTTTTATTCCACCGAATTAAAACCGTCAGGTAGGTTTCCATTCTTGTTAACCACTATTATTATGTTTTTATTCGTTATAAACTTGTGGAGGTTTTTACATTGGGGATTTGAACTGCTGATCGTTATGATAAACAGGCTGAGACGCGAGCTGTTAAAGGAAAAAAAGGACTGAAACCACCATAGGCGCTTGTTTTCATTATTTATAAATTAATTGCTTAGGCGTAAGTCATAAGCAGCAAAATAATACTCGTCCTACAGATGATGAACTTTACTCGATGTTTTGAATCAGAAAAAAATGTAGTAATGAGAGGGTGGGGAAAATCCGGGGATTAAACCGGGAAACCTACAATCACGGTAGGGTGCCGAGATATTTTCCAGAAGAGATCCCATACCTGCTGAAGAAGCCTGGTTGTATTTCGCACCACCGAGGCGAGCACTGTGGCAGGAACTTTGCCAGGGTCCACTTCCTCACCAACCAGTTCGGCTTCTTCACGCAATTAGCATGTGTGCTGCCACCCACCTCGCAGTGCTAAAGCAATTAGCTAAATGGTTTTTTCGTCGCGTCTTTTTCATCGTTTCGTGTAGCAACAAAACAGGTGCCAGCTCGGCTACAGAATAATATTTTTATTCCTCCGGTAAAAAATTTGATTATCTAATGCAAACACATCCGTATTTTCATAGTGGTGGTGGATTTAACTGAAACCATAAACCTGCAAGCAGCTAAAATAATATAACAGCCATATTTATCTATTTCGAGTGACAATAAAAGCTTGACGTTTTTTCAGCAATTTTGAAAGAATATATAGCAATCGCCTAGAGATGGCAGCGGCCATTTTTTTTCTATCCCGGTTGGCCGACTTAAAGATGTAAATACAGTATAACGTATAGCTTGATACCGTCTCGATGTCTAGACTTTTCGAGATGGACCGTCAAGTATATGGAAACCAATGTTTGAAATAAAACAGAATAAACTTCAAAATTATTGCCATCCATGATAAAAACCGATCAATAATTAGAATTTCTTAGCCTGAGAAAGTGGTCTGCCGTGTACACAAGCTAGGGAGTGGGGCAAGACTGTTATAAGAAAGGGTCTTGCACCACAAACGCCCATTCGCGCCATCTCCCATTGCCCAGAAATCCCGAAATGTCCAAATTAGGAAACTGCATTTCTGAGAACTCCCGAAGGGGAATATCAAGTTGCGTGACCGCGTGAAGTTGATTGGCGGCACTTCAAAGTCGCCAATGTCCATCCAACGAGATTCCCCCGCCTTAAAAGCGTCTGTGTCATCATGCCAACAAGTTAACAATAACTACAATAAGCGTAGTAACTAACCGCTAGTATAGGACCGGATAGCTCTCTAAGTACTAACCCACCAGGACATTTTTTTTTATCGTCGTCTAGCGTCATAAGCATACCTAAACGTGACGTAGGCATAGGTGCTGCACAGTTGCAAGGAAAAGAAACGCACGGAATAAATTACTTTCCGAGTCAGGGTCGTGCACACAGGGGAACGGGGGGGCGGGGGCTCTAGCCCCTGCCCTCATGGCAAATGCCCCTTTTCGGTGGAGCGGTGGGTGTAAAAGAGCCTAAAAAGTTTAAAAAAAAAAAAGACATAATATCGGCTACGAAAGTGATGCAAAGAGGGACAGAAATGGTTACAGTCCCCGAGAGGGGGGGGGGGGGGCGATAAAAAGAGGTTAAGCCACCAACAAAAAAAATAAAATTCCCCAGAAAAAAAATGTGCCCCTGCCCTCTCGTGGTCCTGTGCACGTCCCTGTTCCGAGTTGCGTTGAATGAAAGATATGGAAAAAAAAATACTATTTCCTTGTAAAATTGCATAAGATGCTGTTGGCAAAATCATTCAACCGTTTTCTTTTCGTAACAGGATGCTCAGAAGCACTCAAGTTCGTCGTATGCCAACCGTTCAGTAACTCATTTCACCTTTAAAGATAGAACAGGCGTTTGCTTCCGGCGCAAATTTAGAGTTAGCAAGTTTGCCCGAGATAAAAGCCCTATTTCGAGTCGGGCGCAGGAAGAGCAAACATTTAAGAACAAGCTCATAGTCATAAAGGTCGAATTACAGCACTTAAAGCATGCACCGGTTTCTTTGTGCTAGTCATGTCACACGATCCGACTATAAATCTGATTCTGACTGCGTGGCTAAAAGGAGCAGCCCAAGAAAAAGGGAGGGGGTGGGAGGGTGAAGTGTTTTAGACGACTTTTAAGGGTTAACCATTATCACATGAAACAAGAACCCACACTAAATTACGCCCACCTTGACCCACATTCGGTTCCAACCTTTTATCTTTCTATCAAATTTGTAGCCCAATAATTTTCTTTTCCCCTTTGCATGATTAAAAAGGTGTTACCAGTCTGCAAAACCATGACAATAATTGACTATCAAATGACGAATAGCCATTTAGCAGTAAAGGAAACAACAGCACAACGACAAAAATCGTACATTAAAATTAGGTAGGATACGATAAACCTTGACTTTTATTGAGATGACTTGACCGGGACTCGTTTGGGTGACACATTTTTGAACCGAAGTTCGTTGGGTTGAGTCCCGGCCGCATCATCATCGATCGTAGCAGTTTAAGTATTATGATTTATAAACATCCCTACAATTTTTCAATTGAGTGTTTCACATTTTGGTATAGACCAAGAGCCAATAACCGGGTTAAAACACACTTCGTAATTAGATTTCTGTGATTCTAGGTTCGCTATGCAGCTTCGTAATATACCGTTTTCGGCTAATTACTTCGGGGAGGGGGAGGAGGAGTCACATTGCATTTTCCCAAAGTGTTCCGGATGTGAAGCTTGTTGTTTACAACAACACCAATATTTCGGTCCATTCCAAACATTTATTTAAAGAACTGCTTTCCGATATTGATACCAGTTATGGTGAAAGTAACGTGATAAAATTGGGGGATGTCGGTAGGTACTTCATCAATGGGCAGCTCTAAACTCTTCCAGATATTCACCAACTTGCGTTGGAGCTTCGTGTGACATCAGGCAATGGTCTCAGTTCGAAGAGACGGGGCATTTGCTACGAAAGCTGATAGAATTTAAAGCAACACCCGGCCTGCCTTGTAACAGCCATGCGCAGTCATGTAGCCGCGCACTGTCGTCGCGCGATTCGGTGTAGTAATAGTACAACGTCACTTCCGCCCTCGTCTACTCGTGATCACGTGAACGACGCGGAACTAGATCTGGCCTAGTAGAATTCGGGTCACGTGACAGCATTGACGCAAAAACTGTGTCGTCATAACCGGAAACAATGAAACGCCATGGTTATTGGAGGCGCGCAAAGGATCATCTACGTGCGTGTCCCGCAGTAAATAAAATTACCAATATTCAACAGAAATCTCGTAGACGCCACATTTTAAAACGGATTTTTAGCTAGGGAATGACTAACGGTAAGTAAATAAAGCTTTGGGGCCGTACTTGATGTGGAGATCGTTAAAAATGGCGATGGGAGGAATGTCCTTTTAAGACTTTCTTTACGCGTGTCTGAATTTTTCTTCTCGTCACATTGCAGAGTTCTTATTTCGTCACATTGCAGAGTTCTTATTTCGTCACATTGCAGAGTTCTTATTTTGGAGATGCATCCAAACACTTGTTTTAAAGCAACAAACCGAAGCTTTATTCATTCTATTGAATATTGCCACCAAATCCAAAGATTCAAGCCTTTGTCAAAGGACGAAGTGGGATTGCTTTCAAGAATTCACATACTCCATGTTTGGTGTATTTTCTTAGAATTTACTCCAGCCCACATTCGAGACGTACAAACGCCCCAGGTAAGGCGCTATGACGGTATCACAGGAAAAGACTCCACCGGACGGCAAGGAATCAGGAAGAACACCTTTGTTTATATCAGCTAATGAGATTGTTAGGTGTTAGGCGTGTCGGTTTTGTGACGAAAGGAAAAGAACAAGGCCTGTTCTTTCTTGAGCGATCTCATCTTTTTGTCTAGAATCCGTCTTCGTTGCGGAAGAGCTGGCTTGCACATTTGAACGTTGTAATTTAACTTGAGGGGGAGGGGAGGAGCTATCTTTCTTGGATGATAACTGACAAGGTATCATGTGTGTGCAGTCTTTCTTATTTCAGAAATACGAAACGGAACTGAACCAGATGGAATCTGAAACGAAATGTAGTATCTTGGAATCCTGGTCATTTGACGTACCTTTTTATTCGTTCTTATTAAGCTAAAGTATAAGGAAAGAGAGATGGAAGTGTTTGACGTGTGTATAGAAGCTCGAGTATTTGTTATATTTGGTTAAAAGACTTAAAAGAGAACTTTTTTGTGTACTAAATCGAAGTATGGAAATTCAGCAGTAAATGGTTAGCATTAAAGTTGTAAATATTGAGAAGCCGAAATAAATCTTGGTAACCAGAGCTAAACGTCAGTGTGTGGTGGCCCTCATTACAAAATATGCACATGGAACATTGATTATTTATATATTTAGTTCCACGCTTCTCACAGGTTAAAGTAATAACATTAGAACTCTAAGTTTAAGATCTAACAACGCTTTTGTATTCCCGAATTGACAGAGTTGCTACATCCCGTCAACTTCAACAACTTCGTGAGTTGCTTAAGCAAACTTGTTAAAGAAAACCGTTGTTTTGCACAAATCAACAGAAAAGTGAATTATATCGTGCGAGAGAATATGAAGTGTAGGAATGTGTGCGTGTTTGTGTGACTGTATGTAATCACTTCTATCCAAGTGACAGTTTTAGCCATATTTCTCAACAGAATGGTTCCCTGATTAAGTTGTTTTTGGGCGACTTTTTGTTTGACAGATTCCATTCCGAGGAATCTGTTACACAAAAACCATCTCCAAAAACAATTTATCAGGGGACCGTTGTTCCAAAAGTATGCCTGTAAATTTCTTATTACCATAGAAACAACAATAGTATTTTATTAGAATATGCAATGACCAACCGGGTTGGAATACAAATAATCTTAAACTATTGCTGCAGCAATGGTTCACATGCACACGTTTGTGATGCTCTTGTAAAGTAGTGTAACTGTAATTGCTGACGCCTAGTGGATTACAAGGTAACAATGATGTAGGTGTGTGTTGGAACATTGTTGCCTGATTTAATCCTTTACTGCAACAAGGAGCAAATATTTTGGTGATCACGTTTCCCACGACCCAAATTTCGCATAATGGCTTCACATTAAACTGTTCCCGCTTCCAAGAAAACTGTTGCAGCGGTTGCAATGACGCAGACACCTTACATCTTTGATTTATACACTAACGTCTTTCGAGTCATTTAAACTACGATTACAATGCAAAAGCTAAAGCAAAAGTCGATTTTCAAATTGCTTTTAGTTTAAAACTTCAAATAACATCTGATCAACAGGTCAAAAATGTTTCAGATGTGTTGTGTCCCACTCATCATGCTGTACTGAAATTGGACGAAAGTGAACAGAATGAAAGCACAGTGAGTCACCAAACCGAATTAAAGCCAACACATAGTGAGGCCTATATGAATTCAAAGACAAACCGCAGCGAAAGAAGTACCTTAAGAAGTACCTTAAGTACCTTAAAAGTACGGAATTGAACTGATGCATTGCAATATTGTAAGCTGTCCTAAGTTTGTTATTAAAAAGAAACCCGGTTTAGTTATCAAAACTCGCCCAAAACTCACCTATCAGCAAAAGTGCTGTTTAAAAGTGACCCAAAATCCAATTATCAGCAATAGTATTGTTCAAAAGTCGCCCAATACTGGATTTATCAGGCGAATTTTAAACAATGAAAAAAACGAAAGTATGGTAATAAGCTTGACTAAACGTCATTCTATTATCCTTTTATTCTCTTGTGACACAGCTTCAAAATAATCAATGTAGTACAGAAAATAAGGCCTTCTGTAGGGCTATCTTATATAAGCACTGGTAAAATCGCTGATAACTTATTCAGCAGGAAACGTTTGGTCTACGAGTCTGAACGTAATCTACAGGAGTATTAGCGACATCGTCTCGGTCTTGTGTCCATACCTTTAGCACTCTCCGTCGCCCTTCGATTACCTTTCCATCGACAAGACGACCTATTCGCCAAAACAATCAAACCTCGAAATCCAAACACTTCGCTGTGGCTCGTTTGAAGAGACTATACTCCCCACCCTTGAACACACTCTCCTTCCCTAAATGAGAATCGCAGGAAAACAAAACATTACACCAAAACAAAAAAATGTACTTACCACATGCCATGCAGATGTTTTCGTGAAACGAAAAAAAAAAAAGGAGAAAGAAGTATAGAGGGTGAAGAGATGGAGCAGACAAGAAGAGGGGGGGAAAAAAGGAAATGTTTTGGTGTGGTGTTTGTCAGGGACCGAAATTCAATTTATCAAGCGAAACAAATGAGGTTTCCAGTAACCGCCGCCAACCCCGTCCGTCCATTGGCTTGATTTACCGTATTGCTTATTGACACGCCCGCTCAACTTGCCGCCCTCCGAGTGAAGTTGCACAGCTAACAGCAAGGAAGGAAGGGCAGACAGGCCCACGAAGGCACGTTCGCTCCGGCCAAAAGGAGTGATGGGCCCAAGCAGATTCATTAGCCGGAGCAGCAGAGACGCCGACGATGTGAAATGAGACGGAATCAAATCAATACATGCAAACAAACGATCCCGGCCAGAGAAGAGAAGGTCATATAGGCAAACCGCAGAAACGCGTCTCCACGATCCAGGCATTCCAATCTCGGCACATAAATAAAACTGCCATTTTAAAGAATAGTCCTAGCCTCGCCAACGAAAGAATAAAGCATTCTTAACCCTACGAAAGTCTTAAAATACTGGCGTTCCCTAACGAAAGGGTACAGGTTCAGATGCGGGCCATTTCTTTCATACCTCAAGGTTTTTTCAAGAGCAAGGAAAGAGTTGCTTTAAAATCATACTAATGAAATCAATCTTATTTTATTAGACATCTTCTGTACCTTGCCCGTGAACTATTAAGACATTGTATCATACATCTTTCACATTAAGAACTTACCACAAATCTTGTGCGGGGCCCCAACGGGACCGCGAACAACATAAGCACAGCCTCCATGACCGACTTAGCTGCATACGGGATTTTAAATAAAAATTGTTTAAATAGCCGTTTGATGATATGAAAAATTAAGCTAGAAAGGAGTAAAATTTAACATAACGGAATAAACAGTACTGAACAGTCACTATAGCCTACCGGATGAGAAGGGAATAAAATGTATAAAGTAACGGACTAACAAGTATACTGACCAAGTATCGCTTTAGAAGGTACACTGGTAGCCTAACGAATGAGAAGGGAGTAAAATTTACCATAACGGACTAACCAGTACTGACCAGAACCGCTTTAGGTGCTACACTGGTAGCCCATTGGATGAGAAAGGCGTAAAATTTAATGTAACGGACTGACCAGCACTGACCAGTCGCTTTAGATACTGCACTGGTAACCTATCGGATGAGAAGGGAGTAAAATTTAACGTAATAGACTAACCAGTACTGGTCAGCATCGCTTTAGATGCTACACTAGTAGCCTACTAGATGAAAAGAGTAAAATTTAACATTACGAACTAACCAGAACTGACCAGTATCGTTTTAGATGAAGGTTGAAATGTAGCGTAGGTATTACTCCAAATCCTTCGTTATTCATCGATTTTATTTCACAATAATTCTACATTCTAAAGTCTAGATGAATTATAATATAAATTGGCTATTATAATTGAACTTTATTACAATTATTTCTAGATATGGTACAGTAATAATTCCGAGTTTGGGCGGGTGAAGTAAGGCCGTAATACCCGACTGAATTTGGATCTTGTATGTCCATTTGGTCCAAGATACCGTTCGCAAATTTTGTTCCGATTTGGTTGAAATGTTATGAAAAGGTAGGTTTGGTGCACGAAAAGCATGACTTCGAAGATGAAATTCCTACCTCAAATATTTTCTGAGATATTCGAGTCTTCCGTTGGATGGCTACGCTTATAATCCCTGCAAAACTGATCCCCATGCAAAAATATGTCTGCAGAAATTTATTGAATGGGTTTGGCGTTTTACCATCACACTTAAAAATTTTTTCAGACGTATCTTGTAATTTTAATTCGGTGATTAATTAGCATAAATCTTTTCCGTTTTTTACATCAGCTAGTTTCAGAAGCAACCATTGCAACTGAATTATTTGTAAACGTTAAAAATGTAGTGTATAGTACACAGGCAGTCTATGAAATCAGTTATGTTACTAATGTATTATGGGTTTGACAAAAGAACGAAAATAGATTACAGGGGAATCAAACCACACAAATTGTGTTCGAAATTAAAGGGGCCATTTTTGGACAAACAAACATTGCTCAAGGCAACAAACCATACTATCACTAGTTACGAGGTGTATAATCAGAGTTCTGAAGACTGTTAATCGACCTTGCGAGAGATGCTACAATACACACGTTATTATTATAAGTAAAAACCAAGCAGTGCTACGAGATAAAAACACGAACAACGTTTCGACAGGTAAGAATAATAAAATTAAAGCATGGCAAATGCCACTAAGTCATCCTATGTAAAAGCATCATCACAATAAAAATAAAAGGGTACAATACCATTAATTTAAAAGGATAAAAACTACCAATTTCCCCTCTTAGAAGAGGCAGAAATGGCGGCCGAAATTTGGTCGAAGACGAAGGTTGGGTGGTGCATTTCGGCCACCATTTCTGCCTCCTCTGAGAGGGGAAATTGGTGGCTTTTATCCTTTTAAATTGATGGTATTGTACCCTTTTATTTTATTTTTATTGTGATGATGCCTTTACATAGGATGACTTAGTGCATTTGCCATGCTTTAAGTTTATTATGCATACCTGATGAGGAAAATTGTTAATTTTCGAAACGTTATTCGTCTTTAGCACTGCTTGGTTTTTACTTTAATAATCTGTTACCGTGCTTTTTTACTCCATTACAATACACACGTTTTGCCTTGCTAATTTGGACGATTTCTGCCCTGTGCTCTGCACACGAATTCAACATAGATCTTCACGAGCGCATCTGGATAACTGCCACCAAGTGCACGATTTGATTCTGCACACTAAAAGAACTTTCAATATGGCATGGTATATTACTGCAAATGACTTAGCATTGTTGTTCTGACAGTTCCTCTCTACGTGGATGAATGCTTGTCTTATTAAAACTGTCTTCGTTCTATAGCATTTGCCACTCTGTCTTCACATGCAAAAGCTTTAGCTAAACAGTGTACACGTGAGTGTCTTGTTAAATTCAATTTATTCCTGTATGCCTTGCAACATGCCTCACATTTACATGGCAGCTCTCAACTACGGTTATGAGCATGGTACAACAAACGAAATCTATCTATAAAAGGTTTTTCCATACTCGCCGCACTCGAAAGGTTTATCGCCACTGTGTACAATGTCATGAGCTGGTAATTCTTTTTTGCTTCTAAATGCCTTGTTGCATTTTCCACATTTGAACAGTTTTTCCAAATTATGAACAGACAAATTATTAAATATGGTTTTAGCCTGACATAATCATTACACAGCTTCTTTTCACTTGTGTATATCCGTGGGATGGTAAAATATGACTTCGTACTAAAGCTTTGACTACATTCTCCACATTAAACTATATTTATGCCTACAAGTCTTGTCTTACTGATCAAAATTAATTGTTAGCTTCGTTACAGTCCTGCTATTTGCTACGTTTTTCCACACTCTCAACGTGGTGAATGACTAGCCAAGGTTTAGCGTAGTCAGGGTTGGAAATCATCACAATTATTTTAAAATAATCGAATTAATCCGATTATTTTGCTTACAATCGGATTATTTTGATTATAATCCGATTTTAATGACATGTACGATTACAACAATAATTATGACATAGCTAAAGTTGCTAGCGTTTGCTCTATTTCCTGCTTTGCAGTTGCTAATGCCAATACCTATAGATTTCTTAGAATTAAAAGTTTAGAACGTGATTATCACGAGTAAATTTCAATGCTAACATGCGCACTGCAACTAGTATTACAGTAATGTTACTTAGTAAAGTTGATGTAGGTGTTGTGGCACATTCTTCACACATGAGCCGATAAATGAACAGCGTCTTGTTAGCAGCAGTTGCCTCCTACAACTACATAAGTTGCAAAGTCCTTTAGTTTTTTCCTGGATTTAAGGGTTTGAATGTTGCCAATAATTTCCCTACTTTGGTTGTTCCTTGTTGGTTGCGTATTTTTGTATGGATCAGGCCAAAAAAGTAGAAGACATCCGTACCTGACTGTGAAAGATTCAACAGCAGGGAATTTTATTTTGTTTTAAGTTCTTTTGTACTTGTATATCAACAGATTTGTGTCAAACCTGGTCCCTGATTATAATCCGGTGAATTGCAATTTTAATCAATGATTATAATCACTTGATTACAATCTTTAACAACTCTGAGCGTAGTTCTTTGCGTACAAAACCACACTGAACTTTATGAGCGCATCTGGGTATAGTTCTCCTACGACAGGTGAAATTTGGTGTATAAACGAAGAAGGAAGCGACCGTGGTTTCAAAAAGTACGAAATTGGCAGTAGCCCCTATTATTGATTTAACCACTTGTAATTAATTTCTGCCTTCTTCACACTAAAAGAAATGTCACTACGATACGGGAAGTGGCTTTGCGTTGTGTATTAGTGCCTGGGGAGGGGAGGGGGGGGGGCCACTATCCTTATACATAACGGGACCCTTACTGCAGATGCCAAAAATTCGGCTTAACCGTCCGACAGAAAACGTGAGCCATCCGACGGAAACGCGAATATATATCTGAAAATATTTGAGGTCGAAATTTTGTCTTCGAACAATTCAAGAATTTTATGCACCAAAGCTACTTGTCATGAAATTTCAACCAAATGAGAACAACATTGACACTGGAAAATTTTCTTCCAATGAAATAAATTTCCCCCTACCAATAACTTTTGGGAATGTGAGTAAGAGGGACAACTAAGCATGTTCATGCCTTGACTCACACAAACTGACATTCTTTACACTTCTACACTGATACTTTCCACACCCTCCAGACACAAATTGTCAACACATATGGTAGCCAGAACGAAAGCCTCCTCTAATTTTCAGCTAAATTTATTTAGAAGTGAGACTTCCCTTCTCCAGACATGTACAATAATCTGAGGACAAATTAGCCCAAGACATGCAAGGAAAGGAATAAGGATAAAGCTAGCTCAGTTCGATGTTTCTTTGTTACTTGCCGTTTGAATATTTTCATTCAAACTAAAATGTAAACAAATAGGAAAAAAACAACGGCCAAGCGAGCGAAGCGAAATCGAATACTCCACTGAATTTGGATTTTTTTTGTGTGGTTATCTGATTAGGAAACGATAACGTTCGCAAGTTTGTTTCCAGTTGGTTGAAATTTTGACAAAAATGAATGCAAGTAAGAAACGAGTTCAATGATAAAATCGCTACCTCATACATTTTGAAAGATATTCTGGTTTTAGCCTAATAGTATTGGGAAGTGATTAGTAATAGAGCCTGATCTATAAGACTCTTGGCCCTGAGCGCTAGATACCATAAAGCCACTTGCCATAATATACCAATGAAGAATGCAGAAAATAATTACAATGGTAAAAAAAAAAACTAGTGTTACTGCCAATTTCATGTTTCGAAACAAAGAGGTGGCTTTTTTTTTTTTTATCATTCATACACTAGGAAACAGGCTTTGGGCCTATTGTAGGCGGAGCGAAGAAAAATTTATTTTAAATTTGTATTTCCTCTCATTAAAATGGCTTTGCAATGTTTGCTAATGGTCCTTAAAAAGCTTGGGGCAATATTCATTCGGCTACAGTTGAGCTGAAGCTTTTTGCTGGTGTTTTTTTACATTTTAGCTAGGCTACGTTTCATATTAATTTTAAGATACTTTCGTTTGCACCCATATTTAGTATCCGTTTCGTTATATGCAGCCTCTTTGCGCCGTCGCCGCCGTTGTAAAATACAACGTTAGCCGCCGTGGTTAAGCTGGCAAAGAACGTGCCACCGTCAATAATGCTTACATTGTTTATATTTATTGCAGAGTATCTTTCCTAGATTTAAAATATTAACAATAAAGCATTTAATTGCAAGCTAAACAATCACCAGTAACGATAGTACTTCACAACAATCAAAAGATTCGAAACATCCGCAGCTCTCTACGCTGCCTTCTACGACAATGTTCAAGCGCACACCTCTGGCACGTACTGCAACGCCAAACGCTAATTTTTTTTTTTAATTGGAATTATTACAATTGCTGATCAACCGGTGTTAGCTTGGCTGTGAACATAGAATTTAAATAATTCTAAATCCTAATTTTAAGCCAAATTGTTAGTCCCGTTTTAGTTTCGTAAGCGACAACAGTAGAGAAATTAGGCCTATTGGGTTCGATGTTAGGGCAACATGGGATGGAGAGTGTAGTTTCCATAGCAATCTAGAAATCTTGAAATTACAATACGAAGCCAAATTATTGTTCTGTGTTGTGATATAAATACCTGGTCTGCTGTGTCTGTCGTATTATATGAACGGTTTCCTCCTGCAGCGGCGATTTGATGTTTCAAATTTGAGATTCTCGTTGATAGCGTCAACGCCACTTTGGTTGGCTGAATTCCTGCAAGCATTCTGTTTTACATGAAACGAATGTGAGTCGTTAACGAATCCTTCTGGTTTGTTTCCCATTTGCTTGTCTTCCTCTAGTGGTTAAAGTGTTATGATCAAATGTTATTATTTCGAGTTATGTCAAAAAAAGATTGTTAGCTGTAAGGAAGCTATTTTGGCTTCTTTTTTTTTTTAAAGTTCACTTGATTACCAACAGCACAGTGTATGCTTCGTCGGAATTCCTTAACTATTCACGATTCCAAATTTACAATGGTGAGTGTTAGAAATAAATTCGAAAATTTGTTATTTCTCCCGTAATAATTGTTCGATTTACGTCAAATTTTGTCTCAGCAATACTGTTTGGGGTGCCAAGCGTTGTAACAAATTTCATTCCAATCCGATCTTTCGTTTGGGCTCCACCCAGACTAAAAATGTGCAACCAACAGACCAACGGACCAACCAACCAACATTTTGCAATTTGGTGTCCGTTATAGGCTACGCTTCGCTCGCTCGCTCCGCCAATTAAATACCAAGCGTAGTGGCAGATCTATCCAGATGCACTCTTAAAGATCGGTATTGGATTCGTTCACTGAGCACCAGACAGAAATATAAGTAGAGCAGAGTAGAACTTAATAATTGAGAAGTGGTTACCACAAATATTCGTAACTTAAACTTTACAACACAACCGGGGGCGGGGGGGGGGGGTATGTGCGTTTATTGTATCATTTCTCACTCCATTGCGTAATTGAGGTTTTCAGAACTTGATTATAGGCCTAGTATTAAAAAAAAAATTCGTGAGTCATATTACGCCTGCTTCAGCCTCTTTGCCATTATACTCAGATTCTTATGACTTCACTTCCTTTCTACTGGGAGTTGCCCTGCACTGCAACCCCTTGCTACGGCCCTACACGTGACGATAGGCAGTCATTGGCTTCTAAGGATTTAGGAGGCATCGATCACCCAAGTAAATTCATTGCGTAAAAAAAAAAGGCATACTTTTTTTAGGAAGGCGCACTGGGACTAACAACACCCGCTGAATCCACACTGGACCACGCCAAGTATGACTCAAACGAAATAACACGATTTCCCGTTTCGATTGCAACTGCCTATGGCAACGTTAAGTCAATCGTGCAGCGTGATTTCTCTAGCAGCACAATGCACACCATCCCATTCTCCCCCTTTTTTTTGTATGTGTGTGTATGTGTTTGTGTTAGCCTCAATTATTTTGATCTCCACAGACAACCACATACATACATGACTGACTGACTGAAAGCCAGAGAAAAGAGGGAAAAGAAAAAAAGGGGGGAAAGATGGGGAAAAATGGCCATCCTGCAAAGATAAGGGAGCGGCGTTTATTGATGAGGCGAAAGAGCCGTTCTCGACAAAAACGTGCCTCTTCCCCCGAGAGCTCCGTTATTAATGCTCCCCGCCAACATCGACTTGCTGTTGGAAGAAAAGGAAAAGAGGTATTAGAGACAAACGAAACCCAGAAAGAAAAAAAACAACGAGACTTAGCTTTCCAACGAAACAGCAAACACTAGTTTTTTTTTGTTATACGTAATATCGTCGCATTTCGTGTCACATGTTTAAGTTGAAATAAAAAAAATAATAATAAATGTGTCGCGTCATCCTCTTGTGCCAATGCTTTCTGCACTTCAAGAAATAAATAAAATAATAATAAAAAAAAAAAAAGACTTGAGCTCTGCCAACTAGCACTCAACCCACAGTTCACTGTATGCCAAGAAACGCACGATGGCTGCTGCATCTTTTGTTTGTTTCTGCTTTCGGCGCTCCCTTTAATCGCTTTAAAACGACACACCCTTGTACAGAAACAGCCAAGTGGAATGAAAAGACGTTAATGTTGGCTGATGGGAACGTGCCATAGGTGGGAGAAGTCAAAAGAGCAAACAGTCAGAAGACGGGAAAAAAAGTCACAAAAGCGAAAATTTATAAAACCAAGGTAGGCGAACAGCAGACGTCACAAGCGTGGAACTGCCACTAGAGCGAATATTTGTTTCATTAAATAATAAGTGACACACACGCTGAAAGTCACAAACGGGAAAAGTCAAAAACGCGAAATGACGTAAATGCGAAACGTTATAAGCGCAAGTCATAACTTTCCATCCGTCCAGAGTTTCGTTTTTCGTATTTTCCAGCAGTGAGATTCCGATTGGTGGAGGCTTCAGGATGATTATCCTTTCCCACACGAAAAGCACCACCCACACCAAGTTGTGACCGTACACTGAACGAGGTACCATGTCGAGAAATAACTTGATGGCTTTAAGTCACAGCTTTAAATTGCAGGATTTTGTTTCGAGACTTAACTGCCGACAATATTCTTGTTCACTGAAAGGACTGTTCGTCCATGGAACTCTCTTCCGGGCACAATGTTTTGTCTTCGTCTGTTAAACAACTTAAACTTCCAACTCGACTTGACTTTGA
>JAHWFP010053335.1:40838-141348 GCA_023313725.1 Lithobius niger | reverse complement strand
CTTAAAGCTATGCTTGTTGCAGAGTATTGAGAAAGGCGAGGTGAATATAGCCTTAAAGCTATGCTTGTTGCAGAGTATTGAGAAAGGCGAGGTGAATATAGCCTTAAAGCTATGCTTGTTGCAGAGTATTGAGAAAGGCGAGGTGAATATAGCCTTAAAGCTATGCTTGTTGCAGAGTATTGAGAAAGGCGAGGTGAATAAAGCCTTAAAGCTATGCTTGTTGCAGAGTATTGAGAAAGGCGAGGTAAATAAAGCCTTAAAGCTATGCTTGTTGCAGAGTATTGAGAAAGGCGAGGTGAATAAAACCTTAAAGCTATGCTTGTTGCAGAGTATTGAGAAAGGCGAGGTGAATAAAGCCTTAAAGCTATGCTTGTTGCAGAGTGTTGAGAAAGGCGAGGTGAATAAAGCCTTATGGTTGTGCTTGTTGCAGAGTATCGAGAAAAATGAATACCTGTCTCTTTTGAAGCCAAATTAAGACTTATGACTTATCACGTATACATGAAAAGGACAGATTTATGAGACATAAGCCTATAACCAACATTTGCGTGAAAAAACCTACCCACCTGAAAAACCTCACAATAAAGCCCACTAGTGGGGTTTTTTTTTCACATATTTTACCTGTCTGTATTAAAAGTCATCCGACCTTTGGCTAGAACTTAAATGCAAGTAACTGTTAACCTACATAAAGGGTTAATATTACTTTTTATAATAAATTATAAATTATCTTCAAGCAGTTTGTTAACAGTTTGTAAGGAAAGGTTTTTATTAAACAGTGAGTGGTACATTACAATGGTGAAAGCATTAGTATGTTAGTGTACCTTAAGTAAGCCTAACAACCACTAGTACTGTATCTGTAAAACACTCATGAAGCAAAATAAAAGTCTAAGTTAGGCTCGATAAAACTCGAAAAAAAACGATAAAACCCGAAAAAACCCAATGCAATCCGAAAAAATCCATGTGAGTTGAGTTTTTCAAACTCTACCAATAATAATACAATTTTAAGCAGAAATAGGTTTTACAGACAATTCATAATATCAGACAGATAGCGGACTTATAGGGCAAAATCTTAGTAGGCGGCCTGTTGGTTAGCAAGACTCTATTATCTCGTATGCCAGATTACCAAAGTCCCGAATTCGAGGCGGACATCAGCCACGCCTGGCATAAAAGAAGAGCCCTTTAATGCTCGTGCTCATGTCGATTATGGCATGTAAAAGGGCCTAACAATTTCTGATAGGAATTATCTAGCAAACTTGTCCCTCTCGCCTGAGCCTAAAAATTTCAAATTGGAATTACCTAGCCAAATTGTCCTCCTCACCTTATGAAGCTATGGCTTTGCCTGGGAAATCATCAAACCTCCAAAGACATCTGAATTTATTTTTAAGTGTTTACGTATAACTGCCAGGCTACTCTTACGGTCTAAATATACAGATTAGACCTATCCCAAATTACAACTATCCCAAAGACTAACACAGACGTAACTGTAGTGATACAGGATGCAAGGTTTTTTTTTAATCTGCTACCGCGATAAAGTGAGTACTACGAAATTGGTAACAAAAAAACGCAAAGAGCACATAGGAAAAGATGTAAGACACCATAAAAATAGAAAGAAAAAAAAAACTTAAACTCTCGTATGCGGTAACGTTATTTGCATTAATTCATATCTCTGATTTTTATTAAATAAATACAGTTGCGCAAACCTCAATAAGCCAAACTCCGATACATTATTGCTTAAAAAGTGTTATTACATTTTCCATCAGTAAATCTTCAACTCAAAGCGGCTTCAAGTTAGCCTGCAACACAATCATCTCGCTAGGTAAAAACGACAACAAAATGTACGCCTCGAGCCAATTACGAATTAATAATTAAACAGGAAATGAATTCACGTTTGTCAACAACCGTCTTTAATTAAAACTGTACCATGTAGGCCTACGGAATCTTCAAAATTAAATTTCTTTTAAGCACGCACAACCTTATCCAACCTGCAAAATTAAGGTTCTCGCATAGCCAGGAATTTTAATATATCTTAACTTCACTTTGTCGGCAGCACCAGGCGCCATCCAATCCACTTTCCAAGAATCGAGTGTTCGGACTGAATACTTCGGACTGAATACGTTTAACTGAATCCCGGTAATTTTTAACCAATCAGTAAAGAAAATGGAAACCTCTTGAGGAATGAATTGCTAATATAAACCATTGTATTTCTGAGAGTAACAGCACACATTTGATATTGATTTCCCCCCCCCCCCCCTGCTGTTTATCTTCCTGAGTGCTACCTTTTTCTTGAGCAATGAAGCGATGGAAAAAGAATTCAGAAGTGGGAATATATAAAAAGCGGTGCGTATACAAGTCACTTCCGACATGCACTGGTAAATATAAAATACATTCGTACAGTATAAGCTCTCTTTGTAACTAATTACACCAAAATTCGGTTCTTTATA
Organism: Lithobius niger; assembly: GCA_023313725.1. Lineage (NCBI taxonomy): Eukaryota > Metazoa > Arthropoda > Chilopoda > Lithobiomorpha > Lithobiidae > Lithobius > Lithobius niger. Next base: position 138,910 of record JAHWFP010053335.1, on the reverse strand, counting down.
CAGAAAGACCTCCATACATCTAACTGTGTTCGATGTAATGTAAAATTCCTCATGCAGAGTGAAAAACAGATCAACATGAAATGGAACTGAGCTATATCAACATTTTTATTGTATTGCAGGGGCAGTATGTATAAACACCACAAAATTTAATCTATTTATAGTTTAAAGACGGGAAAGCCACAGGCTCACAAGAAATAACTAAATACAGATGTAAACCTATTTACGTTGCCTTTTGGACTTATATGTCAGACTGCCTAAGCGGGGAAATGAACCCAGGACCTTTGAAACCAAAGGCCAAGGTCCTACAGCTGAGCCAAGGTCCGGCCGTGTCAGTCTGGCTCAGCGGTAAGACCTTGGCCTTTGGTTTCAAAGGTCCTGGGTTCAATTCCCCACTTAGGCAGTTTGACATATAAGTCAAAAAAGCAACGTACATAGGTTTGCATCTGTATTTAGCTATTTATAGTTTTATACAGTTCACTGATTATGGGTCGGGTTAGCTCTTTCATGCTGATGAATTCCGCAAAGAGTTGTTGTTCCTTATACAGAGGGATTTCCACCACTGGAACAGAAAGTGGACTACTAAACACCTAAAAATTTGTCACCATAGGAAGATGTTCGTTGATTGATGGTTTATTATACATAGAAAAAGTTTGGTTAGTTCAATTTTCTACACTGGTAAGCCACGCACGCTCACGCAGCAGTGACTGCAACACCGCAGTGAATTATATATAATGTTGATTTTACTGCAGGTATAAATATCTGAATCAATACTGCATCCGTGGAGTTTGCAAAGAATACCGTAATTGCTGCTCTTAAGTTGTTTCAAGTAGTCTTTGTACTCCGTCAACATTTAACCCACGCTATAAATACCGCAACAACAAAAAAAAAACAAAAAAATGACTGAAGTTGAGGACATTCTGGCGTTATTTGGGCGTATTTAGTTGAGTAAAACCACAATGAAAGATATTAACAACGTTTCCAATTAGAACTTCGATTTGTGACAAAGGCATGATAAAAACACACGCTTACTATGGTCACGTTATCTGTTAATTTAAAATGGAAGTAGTTATAATTTAAAGGGAAGCATCCCACAAAATCTAAAAGAAATAAGTTGCTGGTTATAAATAAATGATAAATGGGTTCTCGACATAGGTAGTCAGAATTACCATCTCTCTCGAATAATTGACTTCCGACTGATTTGCCGACTGACTAAAAATTATGTAATTTTGCCGACTGATTTGCCAAATGGCCAAACTTTTTTTTTTTGGGGGGGGGGGGGTAATACCCCCCCCCCATAAAAACATCCCTGACTGTTATAGCAACTACATAATCCTAAAACCCGTTATAAGGGTGCTCTTGGTCTTTAATTAGGTTTTACGAGTTCTAAAGCACAATGACAATACGTTAATCCAAGGAATTTCATTTGGACAAGCGTTGGCAAACGTAAAACCACCACAGGCCAAGGGTATAGTTGGGTTGGGGTAGGTATCATATTGCAATAAGGAGAATTCTTTGGTAGTTTCTCGGAATTGGCTCACACATTACGTATAGTTTCTAAATTCAGCCATGACATTATCTTCTGGGACCCTATAGTGTATGCGTAGGTGAGTGGCAATTTAAGGGCTTATACGTACCCCACAATTCATCTGAGCTCTGGATAGCCTAGACTACAGATCAAAACTTTGTGGACTGGTCAAATATGCAACACAATGTTATGAAAATCATTCGAAATTTATTTATCCATTGGATTCAACAGTATTACTACCCTTAGACATCACAATGGCAGCATTTGACTGTGGGCTTTGTAATATTCATCCCTGATTTGGTACTTATTTAATACTGCTACATCAGACCCAAGTCAAAACGTACATGCAAAACCGCAGAGACTTTTGGAAATGTTTCTTAGTATGGCACCCAGATACATATGACTAACAGAGAAACAGTTGCAGCCAATAATATAGTCATACATTATTTACGCATCTTAGTTCAAACCTTGGCATGTTTATTCCAGGTCAAATCTTGTTAGTACGAAAAATGACTGACATCGCTACCATCCATGTCGGACATTCTCGCTACTTCTATGTAAAACTTGGGAGACAAGACTGACAAAATGATAGCTAGCTCGGAAGGGAAGGGGTTGGCGTAGTCCACGGTTAGTTCCTTTTTCGTGTAAACGCATAATTTGTTAATGACATTTTTTTTCAGTAGCATTATGATTTGGCCTCACACTCGTTACAATATGCTACCGTCCTTCTCTTTTCCTACTTCATTATTAACTGCACCAGAACATCTCATATTTGATGCCCCAAATTAACTTAGGCCATGAATTCAGCTCCTCACACACTATCCTCACTACCCCCACACCCATTGTCGATGTTACATTATTCTGCGATCTCCAATCACAGTTCACAACAATGAATGCAGCCAAAATATAGCAGATGAAGTATAAGTATATAAGTGTATACAAGTATTTTTCTTCATTTAGGGTCGTTGTTGCTGTTGTTTGTTAATATCTTTTAGGTTTTAGAGCAATGTCCAACCCTACAGGAAGGAAAAAACCTACTTTTCAGTATATTACGTCAGCGACATGTCAATACTACTGCAGACTGAAGTCACTCAAGAGACAACTTCATCTGGGATCCATCATAATCTACTGCCAGTTTAAGAGGTGATTACTTTTTTTAATACAAAGTACTTTAAAAGAAAAGAGTACAGCCAGTATTATCTAAATGGCTTCTAACTAAAATTAGGTTGATGCTTTTGTGTTAAGACTGAAAAATTATTCACAGAAATTTATTAAGTTCATAGGTCGGTTCAGAACCTCTTTGAAACTGGGCTACAATTTAATTTAATAAGGGCATTTTTAGGCATAATTTAAAAAAAAAACTTCTATTAGAGATGAAGGTGGGTGGGGTGTAGAAATACCCATTTATCTATAATAATAATATATAATAAATTCATTTATACAGCAAAGAAACTGTATCGGACAGAGAAGGTAGCTCATCCCCCCCCCCCCCCACTTATACCCAGTCCGAAATTAAAAGAGCAGCTAACGTGAATAAAAGATAGAATAAAAACATGGAAAAAGACATAAAAATGCAGGTTAAATCATCCTTAGTCAAATGTACAATCTTAAAAACACTTAATAATAAAAAAATAAAAAAATAAATTTGTTGCAGATACAAACGGTATGGCAAGGACCATTCAACATAAAACAAAAAATTATGAATTACAAAAGTTTTAAAGTTTGAATTACAAAGTTTGAATTTGCTTATACACGCCCTCTCTGCTTGACGACGGCTTTAGTGTTACGACCTGGTGAACAGGCAGCTTTAAAATTTAATATCATCCAAACAGAATTCACCAAACAACGAAAAAGAAACAACCATGCTAAATAAAACAATTCTCTCATTCTACTCTTTTTGTTTTTATTTTTGTATAAAAACGCAAACGACGACGACGACGACGATGAAATTGTTTTCCATACATCCAGATCGTAAGAGCCTCGATCCAATCGCATAAAATTCCCTCTCGGTCAAACATTTTTATTGAGGCCCATTTTCAACTCGCTTGTCCAACTTCACTGTAAGCCCCAGTCAAACAAACGCTAGACGCAAACGCAAATATCTGTATATATACGAAAGAAAAGAAAAAAAAAGAACCATCTAAGCAAATAAAAAAAGAAAAGAGGAAATGAGGTTTGGAAGAAAAGAAAGGGAATGGCTTCTTCTTTCCCACTTGGTGCTTTTCTTCCACTCTTTACCAAGCCTGCTTCCACATAAGCCTCTGCACCAGCTGCAGGTCTTCACAACTTGAGCCAGCAAATGCTTACAGGCAAATTGGTACTATATAGCCGGATCGAAGTCTGTTGCATGTGTAGCTAGCTAGCTTGCTTGCGGCGACCGGCCTCGAATCAACCGATGACCCACAGTCATTTGTATTCATCAGAACTGACGATCCGTCTCAATTTCCCTTCTGCGCCACTCGAGCTACAACAGTTCACGATGACACAAAGGTCCAATGATAATGCCAACGATACGGCATTATCGCCCTCAACCTCGTCTGCTTTCCACCTTAATAGTTTACTCTTTTTCCCTAAAGCTGACTGAATGTTATTTTAAGTAGCGGGGTAACATGCATAATGCTGATTTCACACTACAAAATTCGTGTGGTGAAGGAGGAGTAAGGGGCAGCTCGTTTCGGACTTCACAAAAAAAAATTCTTAGTGGCCGTGTAACCCCTCTAGTGGGAGGGGTGAGTGGTGTAGTCCTTATCCCACAACAAATGGATTATGTAAGAGCATGAGGAAGAAAGAGTCTTTTGTGCTGTGTAACAATCTGGCTCTGTAGATCACTAACTAGAGCCACTACTACTATTAAAGCTGCCCTTACGGCATTTATGGAATGCGCTGGCACAAAGATTAGTAATGAAAGTAGAATTCTTTAAGAGGTTATTGATTGCGAGCCAGCTCGTGGCGTAACATCGAGTTGCGTCGCAATCGAGGGGTTAGACCGGCCTGGCTCCCCCGGCCCCCCCCCCCCCCCCCGCTCATGGGCATGGATAATCAGGACATCCACCTGCCACCCCCATGGTTACCAAGGAGAGGCCCATCCAGAGCTCTTCCAACTAGTCTAAAACGGCAACAGCAGCAGCACTCGTGGTTAGCAAACGCTAACAACTCGCTTGTTTACTCAACTATATGGATACGTCGGAACATTTGGATTACAGAAGGTCAATCACTAAAGAGATTATCACGGCAGATTTGCAACGTTGTCAACCTTACCTTCCTACCACCCTCCGGGACTACTGCAGAAGGCGTGTCGAGTGCTTTGGCGACAGATAAAAAAGCCATGGTGGCTAGCTCAGAGCAACCTCAGCAGTGCCGCACACCAGGGAATTGTGCCTGCACGGCCAGATATGTTTAGAACAATTATGGTTAGAACTAGGGCAGTATTTGATCGCCTTCGAACCTCTTAACTCTTCTTGATTTAATGAAAACATTCTCGGCAGTAACTCTCGCAGTAGTTCATCTTGCGACGGTCCGAGAATATCACCTCTTAACATCGCAATATGAATTTTACCTGCAGCCCAGCTACTACAGTTCAGGGGAATGTCACACCACGCCAAGTCACATCATACTACACCTTATCCACCCCTTCTCCCCTCATGACATGAGGCTGCCATCTATTTCTGCTTCGCCCTTTAACATGTGAAATGGACTTTGTGCAGCAATTGAAAAGATGGACTTCTGTTCAGCTATTGACAGTGACACCAAATTTGCTATTTTAATGCAGTTAGGTATATCATGGGACACACAGCGACAAAGGGTTACACAGCACAGTGACCTTGCTTGACAACCTGCATTACGTCCCTACAAGGTCAATGAGAATGTGTAGGCACTGTAGGCACTGCAATGGTGCTGGGTGCTTCTCAACACTCAGACAGTACAGCTTCACCCTACCTTGATGGCTGTTGATCAAACAGCCCCACTCCTCAACCCCTCTCCCCACCTCAGTGCTCAGCTTTGAGGGAAAAGAAAAGTCACTTACTTCTACAGAGAATACTGCTGTGCTAGGTGCAATAAATACACAACAGTGTGCTACGTAAACACAACCATTTAGGAATATGCCTGTTTCAAGTAATACTACAGGGCTTTTAGCTTCTGACAATCGTACGAAGTGCCATGGGTTAGCAATGCTATAACAGTGCCTATTAATGCGTCAACGAGGGTCTGCTTATACAAGTGCATCTAGTGCTCACTTCTTATTAATAATTATGAACTGCCAAAATACTCACGCAGGTTTTTTTTTTTTTCGAATAGCGCCGCTCACAGAGGTGTCACAGACATGGGAATTCCCAAGTGTTGTGGGTATAGAGACTCTAAAATCCTACAGGAATTTATCGCAGGTCTACAAAAGTATACCAGCACTTTTCAACTACCAAATGATTAAATGCTTACTACTACCTACCACAGGCTTTAACACATGTGGAATGATGGTATAAGTTTGCAGGACTCTTCAGCACATTGACAGAATTTTCAACTGCATCCACAATGAGTCTGAAGGAGTGGGATATTTAGACTGGTTACGTAGGGAATTGTTAAATACGACCCATCATGCATATGAACCCAAAAAAAAAGTTTACTACAAGAGAATAGATCTGGACTGTCCTGAAGCGACGAAGCTATTGACCGTCTTATAAGCTTCAACCATTACTTTCACTCTCTTTTATGGAAAAAAGTTTACTTAGTTAAAAGTAACTTGCAAAGGAAGGGACAGAAATGAGCAAAAACAAAAAAACTTATTGCCTTTCTTCACTAGCGGAGCCTTCTGTAGAGCCTACACTGTGTTGGGAGACCCTAACTAAAAACATGGGAGGGGGCCATTCCAACAATGGGACGACAACCACAATGGAAATCACCACAATGGTCGTGATAAGAATGTTGACTAAGAGTACATCAATCGTGAGGATTTTGCAGCATTCACAGGATGCTCGACCGAGATCAGGCCATGCAGCGCAACCATGTCCAATGGTTAGTCTGTAACCCCGTGGATATTATGTGGGAATTATGTACCTATACATGCCAATGGTGCTTCTGACAGTAAGAAGGCTCAGCAGCAATCACCACAACAGAGTAGCTGTGGTCAGCAACCAAGCGCGAACAGTGGTCAGCAGCAAACTACAGAGAACTTTGTGCGTCGGCATTTTTATGGCAAGTGCTAAAAGTATCAAAAGGAAGGACATTTTTGCTCACATTGCCTGCTTCTGCGGCCAAAAAACGAGCAAAATGGCCACTAGCTAGGAAAGAAAGTGGCCAGACTACATACAATAATTGATACACGCAAGCAGGATTTCGACATGAGGTGAAGAGGTATGTCAATTTTCCAAACACTGTGCACGCAAAAGGATTGAATGACGAAACAAGACTGGGCAACTTGCCAGTTATGCCCAGATGGGTAGCAGGTCTAATTGCCTTGGGTTATTGGATTCAGGTGCAACAAGTTTGGTATGTTGGAGACAAGCGGCCAGGAGTTTACAAGAACCTGGACCTTACACACAAACTCTCACATTATTTTTGAATTAGCTTTGGCATGCTGTCAGAGGCTGGTATATGCGAGCTACAGTTACCAGGGCTAAGAACTAAAAGATTAAGCTTATTTTCTTGGTGTAACCGGGAGCTGAAGATATTATTCTCAGCCGCGACTTCCTCTTCAGGACTGGCATCCTCACAGTGAACATTTAAAATGGCAGCCGGTTCATAGGATTGCAAGGCAATGCAACACCTTTTTAGACACAGGAAGACATCAAAACATATTCTCATTCCCAATGCAGAAAGTTGGATCAACACATAATGATTGGAGTATTATTGATGGACATACTGGAAAATCTCAGTACTCGGAGAAGCAGCGCAAGAGACTGCATTGTTGTTTACAATGCCATGCTGAAGTGCTGACCTAAAGATTAAGTAGGACAAGGCAATCTGGGACTAAACCTATCAGATTGCCCTTCTCTGCTAATACTGGAACTAAGAAATTATCAACGTACAAGTGGATGAGTGGTCAGATAAAGGGCTCATCGAGAGGACTGTGAGCCTCCGGTCGCATGACCCATGCTTGAACCGAAAAAGGGAAGAGCACCGAGTGAGAAAGGCTTGTGTGGATTGGCCGAAAGCTTCTCAGCCTACAGCCAACATTGAGCAGGTGTTTTCCATGTTGGGCTCAGAAAAGTACTTCATGATCTTAAGACATTAGGTCGTGATTACTCCACATTCCACTGGAATAGGAAAAGTAAACTGATCACTGTGTTCAGATGAGGCATGTTCCAATTCAATTTTTTGCCTTGTGGCCTAACCAGTAGTCCAGCTTGTTTCACACGTGCTATGGAACTTGCCCTGGGCAACGCTTTTTTCTACCATTTGATGACTAGATTATTCGGACATATTCCAGAACATCTGAAACACCCACGATGTCTGGGACAAGCTAGTTTAACAGTGAACATACAGATGGTACAGTTCTCTGCTAAGGAAGTTCATTACGTCAGAAGTGCTAAGTGGAAGGATTTGCTCACTCTACAAGATTGAGGTGGAGTACACAACCCCTTACTGTGCGCATAGCAATAGACGCAGCGCATCAACAGGACTGTGAAATGACTCCTATGTTCAGTCACTAAACAGGACGAGTGTTGGAATAATCACCTAGAGGAGTTTGGATTCGCTATTAGAACAGCTATATCGGAGGTTACTGGGTTTTCCCCGAGTGAACTGAAGCTGGGGATAAATCTGGCGTACCTGTGGAGCACTCAGGTTGATGTCGTAAAGCGAATAGGTGACCAGACAAGGCAGATACATACGGCAGAATGGCAAAAGGAAGTCCAATAGCGATTTCAAGATATTCATGCAGCAGCAAGAGCAGCCATGACAAAGTCTGAACTTGGGCATAAAGCCTACTATGACCACAGAAAAAAAAATGGAATCCAAGGCTGGAGACCTGGTTTAAGAAAACGCACATCTTGAATGATGCAGCGAAGAAGATTGCCAGATCTCTTGAGCCAAGATGGACAGGACCTCATGAAGTCGTCAAATGGAATAGTCCATTAACGTACACTTTACGACATGAACACACAGGGAAGACTGTTGGTGCCTTTAATGTGGTTGAATTGTGCCATTCTTGTGTGAAACACTCAGTCAGTGGCAACTGATAGCGTAGCTGCACAACCAGTAGAGGAAGTTTCCTTAACTGAAACACATGGGAACAGAGCAGTGATACCAGGGCCCTTACAACCTGCGGCCATGCCGAAGCAGAACGAAGGGGAATGTTGCATACCATTTTAGTTTTATCTTCTGAATCCCCTTTACTCTACCTTTACACCAACTTTTTATTAGGACTCTCCCTCCCCCTCAGCATCCCTGATCAGTCCTCCATCTTTGGTCCAACTTTTTATCATAGGTTCCCCCTCCTACACCTTCGTACCCAGCTCTTTACGGCGATCCCCCCTCCACTTTCAGAACCGACTTTTTCCCTTAGTCCCTTACCCCTATTAACTAGCTCGGGCTTTTCTCTAAGGGTTTGGCTTTCGTCCATGCCCCCGGCTTTACAAACTACTCTTTTCCTATTGAATTTCTACCCCCAGTGCCATCATGATCACCTATTACTCTTCGTATACATTTTTACATGTCCACCCCCCCCCCCCTCACCACCTTCACTTTCTACGATCTCCCTTTATAACTCTTGGCCCAATGGGCGTTTCCCACCCCCCTCTTTCCATTTTTCCTCCCTTTTTTCCTCTCCCAGCAATATGAATGGGACCCCTTTCCCCTTTTATCGGTGATCTACCGGATGGTACAATAGATTTTTTTCTCTCTCCTTTCTCTCCCTATTTCTTTTTCCGTGTTTACCGTATTCCCCACCATCTGACTAGTGACTACCCGATCATTATTCTCCCTTCACCCCTCACCCTATCTGTTGCTGTTTTATATATATTTTTTTTTTACGGTATGTTTTGCGCCTTACGCTATTTCCCTAATTTATTTCTCCTTCCCCTCCTATTAGGTCTCTTCTCCAGTTTGTGTTGTCTTTAAACTGCATTCTGACAAGGAATGCCCATCGGTTGAAGCCAGTTTGGCTGACAGACATTTGTCAACGGGGCAACAATGGTATTTGACGTGGGCTTTTACTTTGCTTTGGGCAGCCCATATGCTGGTGCCTTGAAGCCTAAGACTTACGTTTTGTTGGGAGGACGGGAGACATGTTCTTTGAAGAGAAGCTATTTTTACTCTACCTGCCGTGTGGTTTTCGGTTTGCATTACACATTGCTTACAGCCAACACATTTTTTCCATCCGTAATATGATGCTACACGAGATTGTCCCTTATGTGGACATACATTTTTTTCCATTGCTATATATATACGTATAGTTTTTCCAGGACATTCAACAAACGGGAGACTGGATTACTTTTTATTTGACTTTCTGCCTTAATTGCAAATGAATGATTGGATTTCATCTGCTGCATCCCCCCCCCCCCCCCACACACACACCTTGATTTTTCTGCTTGTGAAGATTAAGAATATAGCAAATAAGTAATGTTTCTGCCAAGACAAGAAATATGCAAGTCTTTTCTCGAAAAACCAAGATGACCAAGCAGTGATGAGTGGTTTCGAGGTCAAGAATGAAGGACGAGATTGGAAGTGTTCAGTATAAAGCTAATAAGTGGATTCATCATCATTCTGGTCAATAGCTAACTGCACGAGCAGCTGCACAATGAAACAAAACTTTGATGCAGACAAAGTATGTGACAATTACGCTACGTGTTGCATTGGTAACGATCACGTCAAGGCTTTTTAGACAAAATAAGATCGAAAATGAGAACACCAAGAACAAGAGTAAGATTGCAAGTATAGGAATCGAGACGAGAGTAAGAATATTTATTTCTCGTTTAGTCTTGCTCGACAGAATCACAACACGTAACCCAAATTATTGCAATTTCTTGACTAAAGCTGAGTAACGCGATACACTTCTGGAAATTTCGTCGCTAGGTAAAATACATAATTTGGATTTTTCTTTCATGCACCAAAGCTCCCCTGTCAGTAAATTTGAACCAAATCAGAAAAAAAAAAAAAGAAAGTTATCGTAATCCCAAAAAGAAAAACCCAGACACACAACATCCAAATTCAGTCATGTAACCTACTAAGGACTCGCTTCGCTCCGTCAACGATTACGTAGACGGCCTATTATAAAACATAACGAATGCATCAGACTTTTGCTATTCCTGTTACATAGAGTTTATGTTGTTGGTGGAATAAAATTGTATTAGTATCAGTCGAAAATCGTTTTCACAGTAGCATAGACAGTGACAATATCACTTTGAAATGGTAATATCGCTAGCTGTACATGATACTTCGCCAATCAGTGATCTACTAAGCTTGATTTTCGAAAACCAGGTCTGTATATCAAACGTTTGACAAACGACGCAATGCTTTTTTTGCTCCTCTCACAGCTACGTGGTGATGGTAATGATTTCAATACCGTCGAGTGGGGGGGGGGGGGGATTTCAATACAATTCTATACAGTTCAATAATTTTAACAGACCTAGCACTCGCTTGTAAAATATTGTATTTGTTCGTCTCATCTCAATTTTATTCTGATATGTATGTCAGACTGAGAACGTTTTTACAGAATTTCTGTATGCAGCACAACTTTGGCGATACCGACTTACAGACGAAAGTTCAACACACCTCTAAATGAAGCTTTTTAATCGAAACTTTGTAACCGTAGCTTCGTAATAATTGGTATAAAACCTTGACAAATCAAAATAAATTATTTAAAAACAATTAGCATAAGGAAAGCCAAAATCCCGACATCCAACACGCCTTCTTACAAACGAATTTTAATTTCTGCATTATCTCAATGGAAGACGTGGTATTCTCGTGCCAAATGTATCCGAAAAACTACTTCGTGATTCATACCAGAATTGTAAATCATGACACACGAATAAGATAAATGTTTTTAAAAGCAACTTCTATTTATTTTACTGTTGCTAATGAGCAAGCTAAGTCTTCCCTATGAGGCCACACGGAGCTATGAATGCTGAAACTTTTTATCCATCGCCTAATTTTCAGAAGTGGCTTCATTACAGTTTTAAGTGGGCTTATTCTAATAGTTTTACGACACGTTTATTGACGTCTTGATAACCCATACACAAGGACTTTCTAAATTCGATCTAAAGGTTTTAAAACCCATTAGGATTGTCCTCCCAAAACGTTCAGGTTTTTTTTTTCCCCGACGAACAACAATGTGCACAAACACATAAAATCAAATGTTTACTTTTCGTTGCGTACCACCTAAATGTGCACTGGTCACAAGCAGTTTTGGTTAATGAAGATCAGTGAAACTGCAGTAAAAATAAATTAAACTTTTTTTAAACCACCCGTCTTAGTGTCCCCACTGGTCTCCACTGCAATTCCCGAATGCTATGACGGATGTTTGTTTAGCTTTTTTTTTTGGTGCAATTAAACCACAAAACGAGAACTCTTATTCTTTTAAACTATACTGCCGACATTTACCGGAACTTTCGGACACCGGAAATTAGACTGAATAAAAGATGACTACCTAAACTCTAAATTTCGCTTTTCTCTGTATCGTACACGAGAATGAGAAACCGCTTACAAACCAGCCGTGAAAAGGCCGTAAGCAGATACTGCGGTCAATGTTGGTATTGATTTTGGCCTTATTTTAATTTTATTCCCGCTAACCACTTTCAGTTGCCAAGTATCCATAACCCAAAAGAGCGTGTACTATTTATTGGATCCAATAATTATGAAACTCCAGTTAAATTGGAATAAAATGGAAATCAGGCAGGGCATGTAGTAGGTGGATCACAGGCACGAACTATTATAGTGTAATCCTAATGTTTATGTATTGAGAATTAAAGGAATACAAATTAGGTGAATGCACTTAATAGACTTTCTATGCAAATCATCACAAGGAATTTCAGGTTTAACTCGTTCTGTTGAAGGTGTTCAGCTCATACCGATACGTTTCCATAGAGCCACGTGCTTTTTCTCTATTCCGTCCGTGACTTTTCTACGTTTCTACGAAGCTTTCAATTCAAGGAAACTATTTTCTTCTTAACAGTACTCAGCATTGATGAAATAAGCGGATTTGGAGGGGGGGGGAGGGGGGCAGAGCAACGAATAACGACTTGTTTATCCTGTTGCCTCTGAGGTAAAATGACCAGTTAATTATCACGTGCAACAAAATATTCAATTCAACTTTTAAGACATAGGAGTAAGAAAAGAGGAGCATTTTTTTTCCATCACATTTTTTTTTATATTTTAGATTAGAGTTGATGTAAACTAAATTTAAGTAGCGGATTTACAATAATTACTTGCTCGATTTTACGCTTGCTTTGTTAGCATTAACCAATTTTTTTTTTTCCATTGCCACCCCTTTCCAATTTAAGAGTTTTGCAGTCGATATACAGGCTGGCCCAGTCTTAATACTTAGGCTACCTCCACTGGCCGGCGACCCCTATGACCTCTGCCTGTGAAGCCTGGTCAGGTCGTTGCATCAGCCGTACTCGCCGAGTCCAGGAGAACTCGGCCAGCAACAAAAGCAAGGCCTGTTGTACAACCTGGGAGAAGTGATTGTGTGTGGGAAGGGCTCATAGCGCCCCTCAAAACCAGGAGAGGACAGAAATCAAAGCTAATGAAACGGGATGATTTCTATCCTCTCCTGGTTTTGAGGGGTGCTAACTAGAAAAGTTGGGATTTAGAAAATGTTGGGTCGTCAGTTTTTTGTAGACCACCCTGAATATTTTAGTTTGGCACCAGCCTTTGGTGAAAAGCACAGAACACCCAAAGCTTAGGCTAAGACCAATCAGGACAATAATCAAACGTACATTTAGCTGTCGAAAAGTTGCCATGGAGAGAAGTTCAAATGCGACAGACAAAGGCCTTCAACAGTTCTGGGACGTTTACAGTCATTAGGAAAACAACGGAGAGTTTAGATCAACAAAACATATATCTTATTCAATCCGCATCCCATCAGCTTCTGTTTTTTTTTCCCTGATGAGCAAGTGAGGCGATCTGACAATGACATAATTTACTTGCTAATAGTCTAGTTAATATAGCATAGAATTACCACGCTGGCATTATTAACTAATTGTTGATCACAGCATCAATAGACCAGGGTTGGCAATTACCCAGGGAATATAGTTTCGGAAGGACACCAGTAAAAACCTGGCAAATACCAGCTAAGTAGAGAACATTTTTTCTTCATTTTTTACATTCGCTATTCAAAAGTTGAGTTAATAAGGCTAACTGCTTGTCAGTAATTCTAATAACTATGCTGTGTAAATATTAGTTGCTTTAGGAAGTAATTGTTGAACCATCTTTCATTCATTGTACAGTAGTCTGGATTAGTACGTAAGCCGTGGGGGTTCCGATCAAACTGACAGCAGCAAAAGCCGAGCGGTTCGAGTCGTGGACACCAAACAAACTGGATGCTGTTTCGAATCCCGCCCCAACCAATGCACGTGGGATTTACAAAAAAATCAGAGAACAAAAAAATCAACCCCAAACATTACAGGATGACAGTGAGCGCCTTATGGGTTATTAAACATGTACGATAGCAATACTTCGCCAGTTTTTAAAGCCACACATGCAATGCAAGCTTTTTAAAGGGTCCTTGGGAAATACAGTGAGCAACAGCCGTGAGTTGAGTGGGGAGGAGGGAATTGAGACTTATTGGCACGTCGACAGCTAGGTCTGACCTTAGTCACAGTGCAATGTTTCGGGATGTCACTGCGCCACATATTACAGAGATGTTGACCAAACTCCAAACCTAGATCTTATCGTATCTGTACTACCAGCAAAAATTGATAAACCCCAGACAGGAGGGCAGAATCATCGCCCGATTGACACGCTATGTCTCACAGAAGGTAGAAGCAGTGACGAACACCATCAAGATGGCAACAATCAACAAGAACGTAACGGACTGTGAGTGGCCGACGACACCAATGACATTCAGGAGGGATAACCACTCTCAAATGGAAACAATGAATGCCACCTATACCCGGCGACTGTGGCAACAAGCAAAGTGCCATTCCTGAACAATGCCTTTAATAGCCCGCAACTTACTGCCATCTGGTTTGACCCACAAGGCTTGCCAAGCAGCAAGCAATCTCAGACGTAGAGCTGGAAAGGCATCCGAGGGAACAAGGCACAGATCTCTATCGAGAGGACCAAAAACAACCCCTTCCGCTACAGCATAAGCATGCCGATTCCCAGGTATCCCGACATGGCCCGGCATCCAGCAGAAAATCACAGTTTTCTGCAGGCCGTGCAAGAGGGAAAGCAGAGCTTGGATTCACTGCGTCAAGGGGTTCTGAGGGCTGTATGTAGCTAAGAACTCCAAGGCACTGATGGAATCAGCAAAGATGATAAAATACGTGCCCCCACGGTCAAGAATCAACAGCCAGACCGAGTGCCGAAGCTCTGCTGAAAAAAAAAAATAATAGGCTGATGGAAGGCATGGGAAACGAGCACACAAGCACATGCCATCCAACTTCTACCCATCACTGAAAAACCGCCGATTTTCAGCGTACTGATAACACAGCCGCTGGAACTTCTGCAAGTACCCTGCAAGTAACCTTTTTTGAGAGGGATGCCAGACAAAATGTGAAAATGCCACTTCGGATATGTCAAGGGGCCACTGGCATGTCAAATTTCAAGACATGGGGCATTTCAAAGGCCATCTCCCGATAGTACTGCAGGAGCCTAAAGCGGAAATCGACCTTATAGCCACCCCACATCTACCTCCCCGCAAATTTGGTTCACAAACCATCGGCCAAGCATAACTGGATTGTACAGCATACCGACTGGCTAGCTGCTGCCGGCGAATTGCCAAAGCTTCAGCATAGAGGCTAACCACTGGAGATGTCCGAAATGACCCAGTCGCAGACGTGTGGTGCAGTATCCAATACTTGGGGAGCCGAGTCACTAGCTGAACCATAGACCATGCAAGCATAATAAAGTTTGCTGCAGACAAGGGCTACATGGCAGTGTGATCTGCACCCCATGAAGTGCCCACAGAACCCGTACGATGTGAAGTGTCTGCAAAGCCTTGCCTGTAAGTTGGCGCAAGTGTGGAAGCCAAATCAACCCCAAATCAAACACCAAATCCAGGAAACGTGCCTATGGGGCCACAGGAGTTGAGTGGTTAGAGTTGTGGCTTCCAAACCAAGTGGACGCTGTTTCGAATTCTGCCCCCAACCAATGTAGAGAGGGGAGCAAAACGTTTGGTCTGCTAACAGTGATCAAATACAACAATTAAAATTTGCGGTATTGTTATGTTCCATTGCGCTGAGCTGAACATAACAATACCGAAATTCTTAATTGTTGCAGCCTAGTTGAACATTGTTAGCAAACCTACTTTTTGCTCACTGGATTGAGAACTTTTTTATGTTTTTGTGTACATTACGACCAAAAAAAAAATGCCTTGTTTAAACCCCTAGCGCGTGAGGTTGTTATATCAGTTCATCCGCTTACAAAATTTGGCCGTTGTGCTATGATGATGATGTCATCGTCCAGATGACGAACATAGACAACAGTGAATTTCTTTTCCATCGTGCGATTTAGCGAAGAAGTTCTATGGCATAAAGTCAATTTCAATATTATGCATAGCACAACAGCAATCGTGTTTTAAGGTTGCACACTATGACGCACTAAACTTTGTGCCGACAGGCGGCGCAAAACAAAATAAAAAATAAAAACCGCCTGCCCGCATGTTCGATTTCGCTTTTAAAACTCCCGTTAAACAAGGCATTTTTTTTTGGCCCTTACTAGATATTTTCGATTGACCCGGAGAAAAAAATACAAAAAATATATTCTCGTTTAACTGCCTGAAAGACTACAGGAATCATCACGAGAGCGGTATACATCATGTAGCTTAACAAGATGTGCACATCATGTACTCACCGACAATTACGAAATCATAAGCTCGACACATTCGTATAATAAAGCGAAAAGAACTACGTTCACACGAATAGATTACAAGCCACAATGTTCCAAATAAAAACACAATTATAAACGATTAAAACTTAAAATTTAACAGTATTGACTGGAATTCTTCAGTTCTCAGTAGCCTAAAAGTGCTCCGATATTTTTTTTTTTTTTTTTGCTAAAAGCTCACACTGTCGTTAAATCAATTTTTCCTTGTTCTAAATAAACGAATCACAGAAAACTGATTTTAATCAAGATTCCTCTTTGCAATGACAGAATAAATGTTGCAAAAAAGCATTTAATATGTAATTGTTTAATATGTTTAACTGTTCAGATTTGATGGAAAAAATTTGTTTTTATGAATTTTACCTGTTGGGCGAAATTTAGACAGCAGTACAACTTGTAATTCGAAAGTTGCAGATCCAGATGCGTTGAATTAATACTATGCACCCGTATTTTCAAAGTGTATCCTAAATGCGCACCACTATAGAGCAGTGACACGAAGTGGTATTATTGTGTATAACTCTATGCTGGAGCCTTAATGGGTTAACTGCAAGGGGCACTGCAGAGAGAAACAGAAGGGCATCATACTGAAGCCGATGCTGTTAAGAGTGATTTCTTTGACCTAACACGCGCAAGTTTTAATGTTGGAGAAAACAACGTTATTTTAAGCCTAAGAAATGCGCTCTTCCGTTGTTTTTCCCTCCATTTTTATGTAGTGCACCTTGTAGTTATGCCCTCCAAAACCCATACTGGTGCCAATATGGCGGCAAATGTCACTGCTCTATAGAGATGTTTTGATCACTTTTAAAGATATTAATGAATAATAATCACTGCATCCCCCTCCCCCACTTTTTTTAACTGTACAGCTTAAGTACTTGCAAAAAAAACAGTAAAGTGCCGACAGTGAGCTGAGGCGTAAAGCCAGTTTTGTTAAGTACGCCTACCACGGCAGATCCCCTTAACATTTAAGATATCACATCTTGGTGTCCCCATGCAGTTAATTTAAAGAAAATTCGAAATAAGCCATCAGCGAAAATTATACACTAGAAATAACGTAGTTCAGTAAGCCACCCAGTTAATTTAACGCATCCTGTTTCGGCACATCAAATTTTTTAAATAAAAACTAAAAACACTTTTTCTTAAATATGTCAGCTAAACATATGTACCGCCGATACTTAACACACGAAATGCTTTCACGCAATAGTTATTGTGACACTGCAACAAAGATTCTTGACTAAATTTTCCGTGATTTTTTTTTTTTCATCAAAACGGAAAATTGATTTTACGCCAATACGGGTTTTCAGCCAAAACTGTTAAAAAAAAAAAAAGAGAAAAAAAATTTACCAGTAATCCCAGCTATCAGCGGGAACGTATTCGGCACAACTCTTATTTTACCAAACCGCTTTCTTTTCTCAGACCCTGCAGTTGCACGTAACGAACGAGCACTCACGACACGTGCAGCGCACAAATCCGACTAGGGCACAGACTGCTGTTGTCGGGCGATATCGACTCGTCTGTGGGTAAAGGACATTTTGAACCAAGCTCTTTCCCTCTTTCCTTTCGCGAGCCGAAATAAAGCAGACACCTGAATCCATTCCGATTACGAGTAAAAGACGCATTTGCCTTTAGTTGTCCTGGACCACCGAAAGAGGGCGCCATTCGCCGTCCTGTTAATTAGCGGCCGAACGATGGGGCGACGGCACAATGCAACGCCGTTAATTAAGGAAATGAATAGAAAAGGCCAGGGCCAACAACATTCTCTTTTCCCCACCCTCCCCAATTCAACCCTACCATACGTCACCACACAAACGCCCAATCGTAATGAGACGCATTATGCATTCATATCGCGAGAGATTTATGAATTTGATAATTCTGCTTAAAAAGGAACAATGGAGCCCCACGCTCAAGGCATGCATTCAGCGTGCTCGTGCTTTTCATATGAAGTAGTCTTTAGAAACAAAATTGTAAGTTAACTTTCAATCGTTGAGGCCACTCGCTTCAAGTTTTGGGTTAAAATCTGAACCAGGATTTTAGAATGTGACAACTTTACATGTGGACGTGCTTACAGAGCCAGATGGGTTATTTTGGTGTAAAACTGAGAAATGTTATAACCTCTAATGTGCTAACTTAGGGGTAAAAAATCAAGGTGACCTTCTACATGGAGAGACTTCTACAGGGAACTTTCCATCCACCTTAAAACCCTATTAAGTACAAGCATTTTTTGTACCTTTTACGATTTTTTTTCTTTAAAAGTGGTACTTAAATGCGCTCGATTTTAAGATGCAATCCACTAGGTGAAGATCGGGTTCCCGAACCCTCACAAAGCTTACAGCCCTCCTGTAGACTAAAGCTTTGTCGTTTTCCGCAAGTGCGTCCCCTCCGTAAGCGAGTGAGGACTACCATCAGCGACAGTAACACTGCTCGGAAATCCCTCACGAGTAGCTCTTCTGCAATCCGGATAATGGAAGCCACCGACGGGAGGCGATGGATGTGCGCCATCCTTACACAAGTATAACTTTGACGGGTTAGATGGGTTGCTGTCTTTAGATGAGTTACCAGCTAGTGATAAATAAATCTGAATAGAGTTGGTGGAAACGGGACATCACCGCCTTTCAGAAAGCGTATATTTAAGTAGAAAATCGCTCTACGAACCTTAAGCACTCTGACATTACAAAGTCGTCATTGGGCTTTGGATCGTCCCTCTTTACGATAAAAAAATAATGTGATCCCATTTCGTGGAAAGAAGACCTCACCTTAATTAGGACACTTGAAGGGGTACTTTTTTCCAGTAAAAACTCTTTAACTCGTTTTTACCAATAACACATTACACCCACTTTTTAAAATAGGCATAGGGTTTGCGATAAATAAATCTGATTAGCTTTGGCAGACAGAACATACATAAAAGCCAATTTATATTTAAGTTAATTAGGACGATTGAGTTGAGAAAATTTAAGTTGAAAATTGCTTTAAAGTGAGATAATTTCACCACAAATGCAAAGTAATACACATTACGGTGGATAATCCTTCAGAGATACCCAGCATAATATAATAAAGTATAACTGGTGAAAATTTGGTCGATTTTTCCGGAAGTGACCAACTGTGTCCCTTACTGACTAAGAGGTTGGTGTGGAACGGCACGGCCTGTCTTGGTTCGCCATACATATACTTATTTCATTTGAAATCCGAATGCACACCATACCGTGCTGGTGGCCATGCTGCAGGAGGACATGCCGACAATGCTTCAGGGTAGTTCACAATTTGAAACTTGTTGCGACCGTAACATATGTTTAAATTCCAAGTGGGCTGGCCACACGTTCAGTCACAACCTAATTATACCGTGTGAAATCACTATTAGCTTGAAAGACTGCCAGCATGCGGAAACAACAGATCTTAAGTACCTGGGAACAGATGATCATGGTGTCTTGGGCCTTAAGGCACCTATGTGGGTTGGCTATGACTGGAAGTCTGCGGGGTCTAAGAAATGAGGATTTAACTCTTACTGTGCGTTCACGATCTGGCTACTTTATGCACGCTTCGTTTAATAAACGAGCGGGGTACGATTGCTTAGGGGTATGAATCGCAGTGCTCCAGTGCTCCCTAATGCACTTTTCAAGTACAGCAAAAGCTGGTAGCCATTTTGGTTGCATGGGATGCTATAATAGATCTGGAGGTGCCATTTCTCATGGTAAGGACAAACTCACAAGTGAGTGTCTATTACTTCGCACGGCAGTTCGGTGCACTGCTGTTCTCGACTCTGGGCGAAAGGAGATAAGGCACACCAATGGGGTATCATGATGACTATCTTCTGGGTTCCACCAGGGTGTGGGATCGAGGGGCTAGAATATGGGCCCGCTTGATCTGCGAAGTAGGCTGATGGATGTATATTTCGCGGTGGGTCGGAAGGACTTATGCCCAACTGTTCAGGATTCCGCAGCAGGTGGGAGGAGGACTGGTTAGCACAGGAGTGTGGAAGGGACTTGTTTGATGTACACTGCCGAACCGAGTTAAGTTTTCGGTTTTATTTAAAAAGTGATCAATCCTTCGGCTAGTTCTATAAATAGGAGTTGTTGTGTTGTCATTGTTGATGCAGTTTGAGAACAACAATGATGGTGAGCCGGTGGTAACACGAAATTGTTAGCAGTTTGGGACAAATTGGACGTAATTCATGTAAAGGTTAAGTGTTTTACACGAAAAGTGAAAACCGAAAAATTCCGAAAGACCAATGTAGTAATACTGGTCAAGGCCTTGACAAGCTTTCTTATTATTGACCAGTGAGTGAATTGACAGAGGACCTGATTTAACTCAAATTTTAAGTTTACCAATTTTCTCTTGTCTGTCGGTCTGTCTGTTCTCAGTTATGGCCAAGCGCATGGACCTATTTAAATTAAATTTTGTATGCATGCATAATCTTTGATAAAAGGGTGAACAAAGTCTATGCTTGGTTCTGAGATGAAACTTTTCTGAGGGGAGAGTGTAAGTAGAGCCGAAGGAAATTTCAGCCTATTACACTCAAATAGTCTGACATTGTGTGGACAGATTCGAACAAAATTTAACGACACATATACATGGTTTTAAACCAAATGGCAAAAAACTAAAAGGCTTGTTTTAACTTACACTTTGGGACTGTGTGAATAAATTCGAAAAAGTTTGGTAAGAATATTTTATGAACTTGGGCAAAACGACGTATAATCCAGCATGGATTTATACTAACAGAAAAACTTAAAATGCCAGCCAGAACTCTTGTCCAACAAAACTATTTTTGCCTTGTAACTGTTAGGGTATTCAGCACAATGACCATACAAATTGGTTACGGATAATATTCAGAATTCCCTTTTCAACAGAAAAGGTCCTGTTCAAGTTTTATAAATATCCAAGATGGCGGCCGAAAATGGAGCACAAACAGCGGTTTTTATCTTGTAACCTCTAAACCGTTCATTAAACACAAATCGCTTACGAATAATAACACCAGTGCACTGTGCAGTTTTTTACACAGTTTGTCCAAGCAAGTGTTAATTCAGAAGCAGTAGCGTTTAAACGACCTTAAAGCGGGGAAGGAGTTTTGTTTGCCACCGTAAGGTTGACTGGAATAGAAATTGCATGTCTTGCTTCTCGGCTCGTGAAAACAGGGAAGTTAAAGCCTCACACCCCTGCTTCGGTAAAGTAAGATTTTTGGTGATGCAGGGATGAAAGTCACTCTTGGCTGAAAACGAGGAAATAGGAGAAAAGCCACTAAATTTATACATTTTAGGTAGCCTGCAAAGCTAAAAAAGGAAATCAGCTAAAACGAGGAAGGAAGAACGAGGAAATTAGCTGAAACTGGGAAGGCTTTCATGCTTGGCGACGCTAAACCAACTGGTATGGAGCTATAAAGCTAAATCTACAGTTTCACTTCCAGAAGACTTTGTGACATGGTGTAGTATAAAGCGAGAGTTGCACCAACGTTACTCCTTCGTTCAGGATTGTGTGAACCTGAAATGTCTAGGGACCTCATTGCCCTAAGGCATGAACAAATGAATGACCAAACCTTAATTATCTAGTACAACTCCCAAGAAGGGTGGTTGGTCTATTTATTAACTTAAACAAGATATGACGTCAAGAGGACGTAATGTTAACAAGATAATGCATATGTAGAGATATACTGTAGGTTTGGAGACTGTAGGGCAGTATGGATTTGGGTGAAACTATGTACATTATAAATAGTTAGCGCCTGCAGCATACACACAGAACCTATTCTACGAAAATTTAGTAAGAATACTGTTAACTTAAGCCTAACAACGTATACGCATGCCTTTAAACCAGTTGATAAAAATCCCAAGTGAAGTCCCAAATGGCATCCAAAAAAAAAAAAGGTTTCGGCTTGAAACTTCCAAACTGTTCATCGGATAACATAAACAAGTTACAAAAAGTAAGTTTTTTTTCAAGTTAGCAAAAATCAAAGATAGCGGCTGAAAATTGCGTCCAAAAATTGTTTGGGCCATGTAACAATCTGAATTAATATTCCCCAAGAAAAGAAATTTTAAAAGTTTGTGAGAATTTATGTCGACAGAAAATGGTGTCCAAAATAAAGGCTTGGCTAGTAATGACGAAATCGTTGCCTTATTCAAAACAAACCAATCGGCTTATGTAACATTTTCAGAATTAAGAATTAAATGTTCTTAAGCTAAGATCCAATTCACACCTAGCATCACGGCATCCCTGCTGACCAACTTCGTCACGGCTAAAAGCAGAAAAAAATTTTTTTTTTAGGTTGTGGGTGAAGGGAGGGCGAGTGAAGTCTATTCTTCACCAAATAATTACCCAAGATGATTTTCAAATAGAAAGAAAAAAGTAAAATAGGCTTAAAGTTAGTATAACATGGGGGTTGCGCGTAGCGGTTTTAAAAGTTAACAATGTCCGGCGAATCTCTAGCGCTGACAGTTAGCGATATAGGCAATACATGTTACAAGAAACCCTTTAGAGGCAAAAACCAAGTAAAACAAATATACAAATAAATAATGTAGTACGAGGTCTCAGCTTGACTTGTTGGACATATTCACATTTTCTACTAATATGGAAAGTCCTGTCTGACCTATGATGGTGTGCGGACTTGGCCTACATGGAAGTCTCCGCGAATACTGATACGCCACACGAGCAAAACAATCACCACATAAAGCCCAATTACGCATGTCAATAAACATAGCCTTGTGTTGCGGGTTGCTACAAAACTCCTAAGTCGCCACCTCGATCCTCTTCCGCACCTTTCCTACATTTTTATTCTTGCCTCAGCCAACACGATCGAACGAGAAGCCGAACAAAAATTGTACGCGAAAAAGAGGAAAGACAAACAAGTCGATAAGAAACAGAACGAACGAAAGACAGCTGCACCTTAATCACTGAAAAAAGCCAACGATAGCCTTTTGAGTGCCAGGCGCTACAGATAACATAGCTCGCACCACACACACACAAAATGATAAAAGGAAGAGCATTGACCCAACTCCTCATTCGCGCGTCTACTTCCCACCACCCCCCAAAAACAAAAGCATTTCCCCGTTTTTCTGTCAAGCAATTCGGCCTTTCAAAAGGTTGGCATCTATGGCGGTGTGCAAAACCTGGCTATTTGTGCCGCAACACAATAGCCCCGGCATAATTAATTGCACGGGTATAGCTGCGAGCACTGGCGTACATCCCAGCTGTACATCTCTGGCTTTTTACAGACCCGGGTTCGATCCAGGTGAAGGGAAGTGTATATGTACAGGTTTTCTGCGGCTCTTTCCCGCTCGTTGTACAAGGGTTTCCTCCGGGTACTCCGGTTTGTTCCCTCCTGCGGCAAAAAATAACTGACACGATGGTGGGTCCTTCCACTTGCATCTGCCGCTTGGGCCTTAAAAAAGCTGTACAGCTTATTGGCCGACAACGTCTATATTCTAATTTATGTTGCTCTGGCGTAAATCATTTATGCCGGTGGTGTTTTTTTTTTTTTTGCATGTGTCTGTGTGAACCGATACCGAGACTCGTTTCCCGCCTGAAACTCAAGTCTCGCCCTGTGAGATTCGTGCAAAGTGGCCTAACCTAACCGACAACATCAGAAACCCACACAACTGAATACTAGAAAAGCAGGACCGATCGACCGCACACACCAAGACAGGAAAGAATTATATAGCGGTGGGCCTGCACAACACAAATTGCCCCGTTATGCACAAATAACCCGCCATAGCCATCACCACCTCCGCTAACAGCTCAATAGCCCAACTGTTTTTCGCACCCAATGGCAAGCTACTTCGCACCCAATGGCAAGCTACTTTGTCTAACAGACAAGCAGTTACCTAATGACAGGACAAAACGAACAACCAGTGAAAGGTCGCCCAGAGCCAAGCAGGTGGCTAATTAAAGCGGGCAATTTATTAGATTCTTCCACCAGGAAGGAAAATTTGGGGGAGTGGGAGAGAAGAGGAGATACTGACAGGGGATGCAAGTCACTTTACTTGCCAATTCCACTGAGCAATTGCCTTATTTTTTAAGCCGATGGGGATATTATCGTAACGTACAGTAATGAGCACAAGTCAATTCCAGACTTCGAATTAATCGACTCAATTCCACTTTTATGGACTGGATGGAATTGATTCTACGTTGGACAATTCCAAGTTTTAAATTCATGGAATTGACTTTATTATCTTCAATTC
This sequence comes from Lithobius niger, assembly GCA_023313725.1. Classification (NCBI taxonomy): domain Eukaryota; kingdom Metazoa; phylum Arthropoda; class Chilopoda; order Lithobiomorpha; family Lithobiidae; genus Lithobius; species Lithobius niger. Next base: position 114,250 of record JAHWFP010053335.1, on the reverse strand, counting down.
CGCTTGACATGATTTGGACTTGACTTGGGTATTTGCCGAAATATAAACTCACTTTGTTGCAATTAACTTGATGACCATCAATTCAGCCAATGTTGCGCTCAGGATGACTTGACTTCCCAAGTCATCCATTGGATTGCCATTGCCAAGATTTGATTTGATTTTTATTTGACTTAACTTTCCTTGTTGTGACCCGATTAGATTCAACCTGAAATCCAGGCCAACTCCAGAAAATTCAAATAAATTTACTTAATTTCAGCCCCTAAATTCACCAAAATCGTCTAAACCTTTGGCAATACCTTAATTTTTGTCGGAATTTATCTGAAATTATGCTGGACTTAGGTTGAATTGGGTGGAATTGAATGGAATTGGTCAAAATACTTCTCGAATTAACTGGGAATTGACTGGAACTAGGACTGGATCAATAGTGTCAGTAAATTGGAATTAATTTGTCAGAATGAGAAACGAAAAGTAATTAATTGGAAACGACTGAAATAGCAAATACAGAATGTGGCAATGATTTGAATTGCATTAAAATATGGCATTGACTTGGTTGGAATTGACTCTTTGAGTCATGAATTTGAATCGACCTGTAACGGAATGGCTTAATTATAAACGTTATTTAGGTAGAAATGGATTTGACTTGACTTGCTGTTGACTTCACGTCTAGGTAATTGACTCAAATCCATAGAAATGGAATTGTGCCCATCCCTGGTAACGTACCAGCCAATTACAGTCAGCTTATCCTGGTGAGCACTCAGATGGTCTACCATGCGGGCATTTTAAGTGATAATCATCCATGTTAACGAAATCGGGGTAGGGGCACTCAAAACGTTAAAGCCACACATAATCAAAATCGCATACTTAAACCTGCTAAAAAGTAAATAAATAAAGAATATCACAAGGTAAAGGTAAAGGGTACTGGGACTCGAACCCAGGACTTCCCGTTTACTAGTAAACGGGAAGTCCTGGGTTCGAGTCCCAGTCGGGGCAGTTGTCTTTTCTTTCTTTCTTGGACTCGTGTATTGTGTATCCTCACAAGGACAGTCTTTAATGCAGACTGCTTGCTTCGTCTGCTAAAAAGGTTGGATTAACGGCTTATTTAAGAAGTGAAGCTAAATTGCATATCCGAGATAGGTAAAGGTTCGGTTTTCAATGGGACATTGATAGTTACGACTTCCGATTTTGACTGGTGCTAAGCTCCTTGTTTTGGGTATGAAAGGTACCAAACCATACCCAAAAGGACGAATTTAATTTGGTGGTTTTGAAAGGCACAGAAGGACGAATTTGGCTTGGTGGTTTTGAAAGGCACTGAAGGACGAATTTGGCTTGGTAGTTTTGAAAAGCACAGAAGAACGAATTTAGCTTGGTGGTTTTGAAAGGCACTGAAGGACGAATTTGGCTTGGTGGTTTTGAAAGGCACTGAAGGACGAATTTGGCTTGGTGGTTTTGAACGGCACTGAAGGATGAATTTGGCTTGGTGGTTTTGAAACCACTAACATATTTGCCTCAAATAAACACAAATCAATAGCAAACATGGATATTAAACGGATAGATAATTCAAACGTTACATGTATTTTTGCAATTTTTTTTAATAATACGTGAATCAAAGAATTTTGTTAAATTCTGGGAGCGTTTCTGTAACGACACAACCTGTGAACGTCCGCAGAAGGAAGGGCACATGCAAAACGAATGTGGTGTAGTTAGGGCCGCACGTAGGTCTGATAGGGCCCACGGCTCCAAAATTTCTATGGGTCCCCTCACACACCTTTTGTACGCAATCTGACGACCACTTATTTTCGTCCGTTTTCCGTTTCTGCATTCACATCAGTTAGTAGTAGAGGCAGCAGAAGAAACTGAACACCAATTTTTTTATGTTATCCTGAAACTAGCCTACATGAATGTTTGAGCCCAGCACGAGTACGTACCCGAGAACAATTTTTTTTTTTTCCTGACAGAATACGGCGTGCCCAGAACCGTGCATGGTGGCCTGAATCAAGCTACTGGGTATAAATTGTTTCTTCTTTTTTTTTTGTAAGTTACCAAAACCGGTCATTTTAGCAAAAAAAGTGACTTTAGTGATATCCTCCTAAAAGAGTAACTTTTAGTTGAAACACTGGCCTGTTCCTAGCCAGAACTGGTGGCCTGGGCCCCCTTGAAGCACGGGCCTGGAAAGAAACCATATTTATAATAGGATAGTTCATGCGAGAAACTTCGATTAAATACCCCTCTAGCAGCTGGTATTAGTTATCGATCGCTTTGGAACACTCAGTTTTTGCTCCAGTAAACTTGCTCGTGTTTATGTTGAAATAGGTACTTATTAATTAACCAACACAGGCTGCATTCACGAGTTTAATCAAGGCAAAAAACTTTCGAATTCAAAGAAAAAACCTCGGTAACTGCTCTTAAATTAAAAATATTACCTGTGATGATTTATCACATATGGTATTAAACCGATAAAATATTTGCCTTATTGCTCTATCATGCATTTACCGCACGATATTGACATGTGGCATTCCCGTTAAGTATAGACCACTTATTTCGGTCACTAGTAAAATTCCCTAGCTCCGTACAATTTCTATTCAGAATATAACTCGTCAAGGGAAAAAAATGATCAGTATTTAATTCACGGTAGTGACGTCACGCTTTTGAAGGTACATTCTTTTTTAAAGAAGTTAATCAAATCATGGCTTCGTTCACAAATAACTAACGAACACCTGCATGCACTGCTTTCACAAACTTCCAAAATCGAAAATCTGGCAAGTGAAAAGCAAAGACCAAGGATCCCACTATCATAGAAGCGGACCAGTCCCAAACCCCACCACCTAATTTCACTTCTAAAATAATATTCTCCCGACGACTTTCTCAGCTTTCACAAATGCATCAGAAAAGCATTAGTCACAGGTTAAGCTCAGTTATATATTATTGGAAGCGGGCAGTTAGTATAGGTTATCAGCCACCTATCCGAGGAGTGAGATATTACAATGTCGAGGCCCGCAGGGCCGAGCCATTGTTGTGTCTCTCCGAGGAAAGTGGCTGATAACCTATTTATCACCCAATTTCACGATCTCAGTCCGACAACAATAGTACAGCACGCATACAACAAAGGATGAATCGTACTGACGTTCTTTTGCTCAGAAAGGTCAACAATGCGACAAATATGTCATTGTTGACAGCATTGTTATTCCTTACTTAATGAAGGGTTCTGTACTCTTGTTTATTGATTGTAACTGATTCCGAAGCATCCCATCACCGTTCATACCGCGGAAACTCAACGACGACCAGCTTCTTCAGACGACTTCTCTTTCTTACATTTTTTGAAGGGACTATTCGGCGTTAAGTTTCCACGGTACTGAATCGTCAATAACCTTTACAGTTCAGTGTCACAATATTTTCGTGCTACAAGAAAAAATAATAACAAAACGAAAGCATTTTTTCTTGCTTAAGCGAAACAAGCTCTTCACGGTGCTGTTCTTAATTTTACTCGAGACTGTAACGTCCTTTTTAACATCTGCAGCAAGCATGATGTTCTTTAATTCATAAGCAGACGTGATAACCAGGCGTGATGTCCAAGAGCAGGCGTGATCTCCGATATCACTCCTCCTTTTGGATCTGTCCTAAACCATTGTAGCATTATCATCCAATTTCACGATCTCAGTCCTCTTTTAACAATGGAACACGATGATATTGCAACAATGTCTAGGACTGAGATGCAAAAGGAGGAGTGATATCTGATATCACGCCTGCTCTTGGATATCACGCCTGCTTATGAATTAAAGAACATAAAGGTTGCTCCAGATGTTAAAAAGGACGTTACAGTCTCGGTTAAAATTAAGAAGAGCACCGTGAAGAGCTTGTTTTGCTTAAGCAAGAAAAAATGCTTTCGTTCTGTTATTTATTTTTTCTTGTAGCACGAAAACATTATGACACTGAACTGTAAAGGTTATTTACAATTCAGTACCGTGGAAATTCAACGCCGAATAGCCCGTCTTCAAACAACTTCTCCTATAAAAAAGAAAATTAAAAAAATTATCTGAAGGGGCTGCTCGTCGTTGAGTTTCCGCGGTATGAACGGTGATGGGGTACTTCGGAATCGAATTACAATCATTAAACAAGAGCACAGAACTCTTCACTAAGCAAGGAAATAACAATGCTGTCAACAATGACATATTTGTCGCATTGTTGACCTTTCTGAGCAAAAGAACGTCAGCACGATTCATCCTTTGTTGTGTGCGTGCTGTACTATTGTTGTAGGACTGAGATCGTGAAATTGGGTGATAAATAGGTTATCAGCCACTTTTCTCGGACTCATTTCTCGGAAAGGTGGCTGATAACCTATACATATCGTCGTGTTCTATTGTTAAAGGAGGACTGGAGATCGTGAAATTGGGTGATAATGCGAATTTAAAAAATATATGAGGGGTCCTCATCTGCGCAAGGCCTCAAACGGTGTTGAGCCGACTCTGCTGATAGACTACAGGAAAAATCCGACCCGCCAAAGGGAAGTAATTGTGCTATATAGCCCCTCGGTTTAAAAAAAAATACCCCTGCTTTAAGAGATGGCTTTGTAGCTTTGGCCCTCAGTTACACGTTATAATCATGTACCGATAATTACCGTTAAGTTGCCTTTCAACAAAAAATTGTAGACGATGTCTAAAATTCAGGGTGAAGACAGTGACGTTTTTGCTAGTTTATAAATGCTGACAAGACAGTTTCGGTTATCCATGAGCTATAGTTTTATGCTTGAACCAACCAGTACCGCACGCTGCAAGCAAAATCTCAGCAAAAATTGAGACAGGATGCAACAACTTTCCGGCTGTATACATCTGCAAGCTTAATTGGTTTCGACTCCTTTAGGTACAGGAGTCGAAGTATACATTACATTATGCAGGCGTACATACTTTCCTTCACCAAGACTTTCCTTCATCAAGTTGCAACTTTATGTGGCAACTTTATACGCAGTTGCACGAGTTAAACGATTTTATTACTTTTAATCACTCAGGAAGGTGTTAGGATACGCAACACATTCTTGGAAAAGACAAAACATTAACCGAAACAATTAAATTTATTCATAGAACTGAAACGAAAGCTCTTATTGCAGAAGTGTTTTCAGTGTTCCAGATTTTCTGTAAAAACAAAACAACCAAAACAAAAATTCAAAGCCAGAAAAAGGGTATTCAATTCAAAGCAGCGGAAATCGGGATCAAGAAAACGACTAACAGATGCCAAGAATTGTAAGCTGGCGAAAACGACACGAGGAAACAGCTGTTGCCAATTAACACTAGCCAGGCACTCAAGGACAGTGGTTACGAGAGTTGTGCACAGTCAGGTTGAAAGCATCAATGTGATAAAACGCCAAGAACGGATCATTTCAATTTCATTTAATACTCGGTCTCTGATGCAGGCTACTGCAAATAAAATAAAATAAACCGTACCGTACCAATTCTATCATTCAACCTAGAGAAGAAAGCCCACCCTCTGTTAATCGCCACTGCCTTGACGAAATAAATCGGTTGACTCCAAACTGGACTGTGCACACGGCAATTGTGGGTGATTCCCATGTCAGGAACTTACGTGGAGGTAGCAATGACAAATCCAAAACTTGGACATTCCCAGGGCTGAAAGCCAACCAGCTCTGTAACAAACTACGCCTTGTGCTCGAAGATCCAGATCCTCCTAAATCTTTTATTATCTGTGCTGGTTCCAATGACATTCTTGAGGAATCCCCAAACCGGATCGTCGCAGCCATCCATGACTTTATCTCTTCTATCCGGGTTAAGATCCCTACCGCCAAGTTCACTATTATCGGTCTTTTTCCAAGGTTGAGCAAGGCGGACCGTAACCTTGATACAAAAGTTGTGCATACTAACTTTCTGCTTCGGAAAATGTGCGTGGACTCAAATTTTTCTTTTGTCTCGATGGATGACCACATCTGCAACGATCACACCTTGATGGCGCGTGATCAAATCCACCTAACTGCTAAGGGTAAAGATCTACTACAACTGGAACTCTCGTATATGCACACCCCATTGGAAAACTAACGTGCTTAATTGGGGACACCCCCAACTTGGGTCCTCGGCCGTCAATGACCAGCTCGGACCTTTTATGTACACTTTTTAATGCGCGGAGTGTAATTCGCAATATCGGTTGTTTTAGGGACCTGGTGCAACGTAACATCTATGACATAATTTTTGTGGTTGAGTCGTGTCTAACCAACTGTTTCTCTGATGCAATGCTTGCTGATCCCATTTACTATTCAGTATTGCGGCGTGACAGGGGCGGTAGAGGGGGAGGACTTCTTGTTTTGCATAGGGTCGGACTACCCTTAGCCCTGGTTGAGACCTCTTTAAATGCGGAGTGCATCGCTGTTTCCTTGCCTACCTTTCTGACTACTTTTATCTTGTGCTATCTTCCGAATAGTTACGTTGATTCCGAAATTCTTAACGTGTGTGAATTCATTGTGGGAGCTGTGGATCCAGGTCACTCAAATATTGTTCTGGGCGATTTCAATCTGTCTACTGTCGATTGGGATAGGAATTGTGCCAGTGACCGACACCATGAATATTTTCTGGATCTCATTGCCCCCTTGGGCATGTGCCAGTTGGTGGACAAGCCAACCAGAGCAAATAACATTCTTGATCTTGTCTTCGTAACCGATGAGCGGCTGGTCTATGACCTTTGGGTTGGACCACATTTTGGAAATAGCGATCACTGCTGTGTTTGCTTCTCGGTCAACCTCTCTCTGGCAGGCCAGGCAGGGTCTCGATTCGCTATGGCAGAACCGATCAAGGGGAAGATTGACTTCGTTAAACTTAAGAGCACTATTTCGAGTGTCAACTGGGATGCAACTATTTTCGATGTCCATCCATCAATTGAACAGGCTTGGTCTTGTTTCCAGCAGGTCCTGACTGGTCACATTGATTTGTGCCGGGACCCTCCTAGGCCTCACTACCCCAGTAAGGGTTCACAGCCGAGTCACATTTCTAAGATTGGCAGATTGAAGCTAAAATGCTGGCACAAGCTAAAGTCTCATCGGAGTCCTGATACTATTATTGCCTACAACAATGCACGTAAACTGTATTCTGACACCCAGGAGGCTTGGCATAAATCCCGGGAGGTTGACGCTATACGGGAGGGAAATCAAGCTTCCCTTTTTAAACTTTATCGCAAACTTAACTCCAAATCCCGCAGGATACCTCCCCTCAAATTGGGAAATAATCTTATCTCAGACAGTCTTGAAAAAGCGCAGCTTTTTTGTGACACTTTTGCATCCAATACCATATCTGATGATGGAAACCAACAAACTCCGGTGCGACAGCTACTGGATCCTTCCAACTCTTGTCCGAATGTTTCTTTTACTCCACAACTCGTATACCTTACCCTAAAAAAACTTAAACCTAGTAAGGCATGCGGACCTGACGGCTTCTCTGCATTTCTTTTTCGTGAATTGCTGGGCGAAATTAGTTACCCCCTTTCGAAACTTTTCTAGATCTCATACGCTCAAAGTAGCCTTCCTGCAGCTTGGCGATCCGCGACTGTGGTACCTATTTTTAAGAAGGGTTCCTCATCTGATCCTACTAACTACAGGCCCATTGCTTTAACCTGTGTGGCTTGCAAGGTTATGGAATCTATCGTAAGGGACACAATGATTGTCTTTCTTGAAACTCACGATGTTATTACACAGGATCAGTTTGGCTTCCTCCCATCTAGGTCGACCACCCACCAGTTGCTTATGGTGTTGGATCGCTGGACCAGTGCCCTCGACGTGGGAATCCCATCTGATACCATTTATTTTGACTTCAAAAAAGCTTTCGAATCGGTCGTCCACCGAAAATTACTTCTTAAGCTGGATGGCTGTGGTATTACTAGTTCCCTAAAATCTTGGATCGCTGCCTTTTTGACTAATCGTACCCAGAGGGTGATTGTAGACAATCACTCTTCGACCGGGATTCAGGTTCCATGTGGGGTCCCCCAGGGGTCCGTCTTGGGCCCTCTTCTCTTCTTGCTATACATTAATGACCTACAGTTCACCGGCAATGATTGTTATGGGTTTAAGTTTGCCGACGATTTAAAGGTGGGTACTGAAAACATTTCCACGTTTTGCTCTCCTGTCCTTGAGGAGAAGATCCGACATGTTGAGGAGTGGTCTAAAACATGGCAACTCCCTCTTTCGGTATACAAGTGTTGCTCCTTCCATGTGGGAAACCTTAATCCCTGTTGTTTGTACCTTCTGGATCAGAAACCACTCCCAGCATACCCTGATGTTTGTGACCTTGGAATCTGGTTTTCCAGAGATTTAAAATCTTCACTGCATTGTAGGAAAATCTGTACTTTGGCATATTCCAAGTCTGCCATTGTGAACCGTTGTTTTACCTCTGGGGATGTCCCAACTAAGGTTTGGGCGTTCAGGGTCTACGTACGGCCCATCCTTGAGTACGCTACCCCGGTTTGGTCGCCGTACCTTATAGGGGACATCGACCGCGTCGAACGAGTACAACGTCGGTTTACGAAGAACTTGCCGGGATTCAGAGAGCTTAGTTATGCAGAACGGTTGGAAAAATCCGGCCTTGAACTCCTTGAACTTCGTAGATTGAGGTTTGACCTCATCCTCGTCTACAGGATTCTCCGTGGGCTTTTCAGGGTTGATCTACCATTTTTTGATCTAGCTCCTCAGGCTATTAATACACGTGGCCACGACTGGAAACTAGTGTTTCCTACCTCCCACAGGAATTGCCGCAGAAATTTTTTCTCCGTTCGCATTATTCCCATTTGGAATGCTCTGAGCAGTGACACTGTTGGTGCACCAACTCTTTATGGTTTCCACTCAAAACTACGCAAGGAACCCTTACACAAATTTCTGAAACGCCCTCTACCTTCTTCCCTGTAACTCTTTTTCTTTACTCCTTTCTTTTTTTTTTTTTTTTTTTTTTTTTCTATCACAGGAGCAGAGTAAGTGGTCTCACACCCCTTCTGCCGCCCTTCCACTCCGTGGTAAACGTTATTATTATTATTATTATTATTATTAATAATTTGATTTTGTAAAGGGAAAAAAATATCTTAGACCTGACACGTTTACTAAGTTTAAAAAATTTATTGAGTTTTCATCGAAGGGCTTTTTTTTTAAATAATTTTTGCCGGCCTTACGTCATCTGAAGGAAATCTGGTCAGTTGTGAGCCTTACACATACGTTTCAGAACCTCTACACTTCCCCGACTTGTAGGTATCGCAGGAACTTTGACAGAGTTCCCCCATTCGAATGCAGTTTGGTTTTGTGTCCACACCTAATACAGTTGCACCTGAAAAGAGGAGGCAAGGCTTTTCTAAATGAAAAATATACAGACACTAGTATTTATACCATTCCCCCCCTCCCCCCAATCACCAGAAGTTTTTTTTTATTTTTTATTTTATTAAAATTTTGACGAGCCTTACGTCAGCCCAAGCAATTAATGCTTGTTTGGCTGAACCGGCTCAATTTTGAACATTACCAGATTTTTTTTAGAGAAGAAGAAATCCGGTAAAGGGAGGTGCCAGCCCAGGGATTCGACCCGGGAAACCTCCGATCATCGTCGGGGCCGAAAGATTGTCCAGAATTAGCCAGAATACATCCCATAGCCACTGAAGGAGCATGGTAGCCTCTCACGCTACCCTGGCCGGCAGTCCTGGCGGGGACTTTGCCAAGGTCCTCTTTCCAGAGGTTCGACCAGATCCGCAAACCTCCAGCAACCAGGCTGAGTTCTCTCACAACTCAACCACGATGACCAGTTGAGGCGTTTACGTAAATTTTGACTGCTAAAAGTGTAATTTGAGGTTCAAAAATATCTTTTTTTTCCTCCAGTTTGGTCAGGTTTTTTTTTGGGGGGGGGGGAGACACCCCCCTCCCCTCCCGTCCCTTGGCGGGGTAAAAAAAAAATGTATAACCCGTTCAGAGGTCCCGAAAAACCCATAACCGTATATTTCCTACTAAAATTCAAATTTCATCATCACATTTCCAACAAAAAAAGGGGCTCGTCAACCAAACAAAAATTTGCTGGCTCAACAACTGTTCGAATTCTACGAAATGTGAATTACCTCAGATTCTAAAGCGAATGTCACCTGGAGGATCAAATAAAAGCGAAGTCATATTTGGAACAGGTTGCTCTTGATTAAGCCAGACATGCAAGTTTCCTGTAAGCACCAACAAGAGACGTACATTCACCCCCAACGCATATGGCGCAGCTACACGACACATGATAATGTTTATTATAAAATTTCCAGTTCATCACAATGTCACCCATGAACTTGACAGACTACAGCACGTTGTGTCATCAACAGCTGTTATCAGGATCAGTTGAAAGTAAATAGAATGGTGTGGTTACGCCATACACCAACCATAGCCACATAACCGCTATCAAATATTCTCCCTAAACCTAGGTTGAGGCCAGATATGACAGCATCGCATACAAGAGTCGTATTGTGTCTGCCGCTTCATGACTATAGTGAACCAAAACTGAATCGTTACAGCAGGTAAATAAAACATTTCATCCAACACTGTAGCAAACACTTTCTGGCCTTGATTTTTTTTTCCTTTGTGTTGAATTAGCTGCTTCGAGAGGAGTTTGAAGAGGTCAGTTCTATTTTCATCTTTATCAAGACACTTGCCCAGTCACGAAGACAACGGTGCTTAGTCTTGTTGGATAAAAAAAAACCATTTCCACCTTTTAGTCAAGCCGAAAGTCAGGAATAGTATAAATTATACCCACAATTCTTTAATGGGAAATGCCAAAAAAAAATTTGCTGTACAACAGTCTCTACTTTACGAAGACAACTGCTCTCAGCTTCGTTAAATAAAAATCATTCCCACCTTTCATCCACGCCCAATCAAACTTTTTTTTTAAATTAAGTTGATGGGTCACCCGAATGCTTTAAAGTTGTAAATTACAGAAAAAAAAGTCAAGCCTATACATAATCGATAAAATAAGATAAACCAATCAGTGTTTCGCAATGATAAAGATTTTCTAATTATCAGTCATAAAGTCCTTTAAAAACAATGTTGACATGGAATTTTTTTTTGGGGGGGGGGGGGAGGGGAATGCCCGTGTTCATTACAGCACACTGGCTAGCTATTTTCGATCAAATAAGATACACCAATCACTTTTTTTCACCTTTAACAATTTTCCCATATCACAAAGAACCTACAAAAAAATAGCATGGGGTTGGGGTGGGGGAGGGGTTGCTAAGTAACAAACAACCTCTGGCTCAAGTAAATAAATAGATATGCAAACTATTTCCGTTCCCTTTTAGGCTTAATGTCAAACTGCCCGAGAAGTCAGCCCTTGACGTTTGCGATCCAAGTCTGAACCCGTAGTTTGGCTTAGCAGGACTTCAACCTTTGGTCTCAAAGTTCATGGTTCAATTCCCGCTCAAGCAGTTTGACACTTAAGTCCAAAGGGCAACGGAAATAGGTTTGCATCAGTATATATTTATCACTAATAAAGCCGATTTGGCTTACCATCCTGTTTATCTGGCTCACGTACTATCAAGGATGTGGCTTTAGGCCGACGTCGCTAGTATTTCATAATAGTCGGCGCTGCTTTAGAAGAATCGGAATAAAAACATTTTTTTTTTATGCGCGTACGACTGTTCTTCCCGCCAATCTATCGCCTCCTGGACTAAAAACCAAGTTGAGCAGTCTTATTTTTTTGCGTTATTCCACACTAGTACTCTGTCAAAAAAAAAAAAAAAAACAACCGACGTCAGCAACTTAACGAAAACAAATTCCCTGATACAGGTCAAACCCAGTACCTGTACCTTTTTTTATTTAAAAAAAAATAAAGAACCAAGAAAATGCGCTGAACACTTATACACTTCTGTAATTTGTATACAATTGCAACCAACAACAACAAAATCCAATCGACGTAGAAAAGCAACGACCGACGAAATAACCATTTTGACTTTTTTTTTGTCTGTTGGATGGTAATGGTCGCTATTCTGGATTTCCGCTATAACGACCTCGGTTAATGAATTTAAACAAAAAGCATATCAAGTTGGAATTTTTAAATTGCATAAAATTCTCTATGCAGTAGATTTTAATTGTTCTTTTTATGTTCAGGGACAGTTACAGACAAAAATACGACGAGACCCTTTTTACGAAATAAATATCAAACTTTTACTTGTTTATTCGTGGTTAGCGCTGCTATTTACGAACGGCTTTCACCAAGAAGGCCATTCGAAGGTATACGTAAAAAAAACAAATCCAGGGTTCATACTAGTATATGAAAATGAATATCCCTGACTATCCCCGATTTTCCCTGACTTATTTCTTCAAATATCCCTGACCTTTTTTTGTAAAATTTTTCAATATAACAGTCAACTGCCGACTCTGCACGCCTGGCATTATAACTATACCTGGATGGCACCTGAATATTTTTCTCTATTTTTTTTTTAATGAACAAGAAGGTAGTAAGTTGCAAAGCGAGTGAAACTTACGATACCACGGGTCATTCTAAAAACGAAACTCTAAAAATGAAAAAAAAGGTTCATGAAAAATGATTCTAAAAACGAATATCCCCGACTATTACTGACTTTTCACCAATTTTTCATTTTTTCCCTGACTTTCCCTGACCGCATTTCATATCCCTGATTTTCCCTGACTTTCCAGATCGGTATGAACCCTAAAATCTGTTGTAGATCAACATTTACATTAATAACTTTTTACGCGACATTTCTTCTTAAAGAAATTTGTGAAGGAGTGATAGTATCCACTGCTAAATCCACCGATTTCACCACCATGTGTGTGCCTTTTGTTTTGCCTTAGGTCATGGTTTCTCCCAAGATTTCTCCCCTCACAAAGTAAACCTGTTGGATCCTCCTTGTAATCCAATAAGCGCTAAAGCAAAAATACCCCCATGTCTACATCTGGTTCGCATCAAAACTTTGCCGCAACGGAAGGAGACCCTGCCTCCTTTCCACACCCCCTCCTCCCACAGAGTTAAACGGAAACACAGACACCAACTCACTCTATCCGACCTACGCCTTGTTGGGTGTGGGGGAGACAGGTGGGGGTTGGGGGAGCAGGAGAACAACAGGGAAATATACATCAAATGTTACTTGAATAACGTTTGTGTTGTATGTGGGGGTGGAGGGGGGGAAGGGGGGAAAACGGATCTCAGTAATTCTTTTTGTGTTTTAAGAGTTGACAAAAAATGTCACGGAATAGAATTTACAAGCGAAAATGGATGTAATTCCACTTTCGACTAATGTGTATTACAAAACTGAAACATTATAAAACTGAAATTTTGAACCCATAAACATAAAAAACTGTCGGAATTTTTAAAACAAAATTGAATCCTACAAAATATAAAAGTTTGACAAAAGTTGGGTCATTATAGAGGACACGGAAACAAGCAACTATTGCTAGCAAACCCATATCCGAAAAAGAACCATTACTGAGATACAGGGTGTAGAGATTTACTAACGAAAACAGTTTTTTTTTTTGATAAAATCAGACACCTAAAGGTATTAGAACATAACTTAGTACACGTTCACAGCATTGTAGGTGGGGCAAACTCAAATCCATCCAACATGAGCGGCACATTTAGTGGGGGGAGGATAGGGTAGTCGCTAGTCTCCCTGCCATCTATAACCACCCAACGTTAGTCTAATATACTTTATGGGACACCATGTAGCCTGTATGTCACACAAACATATCCCATGTTTTTTGTTTAGGTTTGTGTTTGGCCACAGCGATCGCGACAGAATATTTTGATAAGAATTTCAAAAAAACATTGATGAAATATTTTAGGCCTATGTACAGGGTGGTCCACAAAAAACTGACGACCTAAAGTTTTTCTAAGTCAATTCCGGTTTAAAAAAAAGAAAATAGGACCATGTTTTCTGGATAGATCGTACGATTCTGAATCGAATGATGTGGTCCCCAAATTACTTTTTTTCTGCCCCTATGTAAAAAAAAATCCCTAGTTAACGCCCCTCAGAACCAAGAAAGAACACGTCAATTCTAACGAGACGGGAAGAGTTTTGAAAATTGAAAATGACCTTTAAACCTTCATAACGTTCGACTCAGGTAATGAGGTAACCATTACGTGACGGACTATGTACAACACGCAGAAATCATTGTGTACGCTCCCTTTCCTTCCGCCCCAACTCCTGAGTAATTCCAGCTTTTGAAGTGTCTGAAGCTTCGTGCTCGACTAGACGATATCATTGTAATGTTGTGTTGTGTACAAAATGGTGATATCACCAGGAATAGACTCGAATGAATGGCCAGCTAGATCTCCTGATCTGACACCTATGGATTTTAGTGTTTGGGGCATTGTGCGCGATTTAGTGTTTCTGGAACTCCTGGACCTTGAAACCCTGAAAGTGCAGATCTGCAGCCTTTCAAACATTTGATGAGGACTTGTGTCGGCGTATATGCCACAGTGAGGAGGACAGATTGGGACTATGCACTGAAGCTAATGGGCAGCAGTTTGTACACATGATACCTCATAGCTGAGAGGTTACAGACCCAAAGGGTTACGCTGTAGCATGCTTTGTTAGGGCAAACTTGGTTGGGGAAGGAACATGATCCCTGAACTATTCACCGCATGGAGCCAGTTTCAAGTAGTACGTTCTGTTGTAGCTACTACACTACAGTTATTTCATGATCATCCCACTGAAGAAAGGATAGAATAGAAAGAAATGATAGGGTGTAAACGTGTGAAGTTGGCATAAAGAATTATCGTAATTTGCTAATTTTGTAGTGTCTGTACCACAATAACCTGGGAGTAGGAAAGGGTGTAAGTAAGGGCACGTACCTAAACTGTATTTTGTTTTTACCAAAGTTACAAATTTGAAGACTTTCACATTATGTCGGGGGGGGGGGGGTATTGGGAGACTATTCCTGGCGATATCCCTCTTCTTCACACAACACACGTTACAATGGTATCGTTCTCTAGTCGAACGCGATGCTTCAGACACTTTAAAGGCTGGAACGTGGCAGAGTTGGGGGAGGAGAGGGGGGAGCGTGCACACTGATTTCTGCGTGTTGTACTTCGTCCGCCACGTAATGGTTGCCCGAGTCGAACGTTATGAAGGTTTAGAGGTCATTTTCATCTTTCAAAACTCTTCCCGTTTCGTTAGAATTGATCTGTCCTTGTCTGGTTTTGAGGAGCGCTAACTAGGGATTTTTTTTACATAGGGGCGGGAAAAAAAGTAATTTGGGGACCACATCACTCGATTCAGAATCGCACGATCTATCCAGAAAACATGGTCCTATTTTACTTTTTTTTAAACCGGAATTTTGGGTCAGTCAGTTTTTTGTGGATCACCCTGTATATTCCCGTGTTTCACTGTTTTCCCATTCCCCGGGTCCACATTTTGTCGACATCCGCTTTTGTCCATTCTATTGTTACACAAACACCCCAAAAATCAAGCTTTGCCCTTCATTTGCCTAAACTTTCACCTCCTGAGTTAGCCCGACGTCACGTTTAGACTGAGGCGATTGTTGATTTTAAACCAACACTCGATTACGGGTTGATAGCTTGCCGCAGTTTATAAATACGTGTATATACGTATGCGAGCCATTACCACTGCATTTTGGGCCTAAATGTCAGCATGCCGGAGGAAGATTCGAACCACCGGTGCTGTGGCGCTCGACTGAGGTTGACAATTGACCATGTCACCTTAGTCGAATGTCTGGAGCATCGCTCTTCTAATCTGCAGGTTGGCGGTCGATTGTCACTTTTGTCGATTGTTGACATTTAAATCCAAAGGGCAATGGAGATAGGTTCGTATAGCAATTCATTAACCACATTGTCGAGTTAACACTGTAGCTTGCCATAAGTACCAACTTGACACAGTACGGTTAATGAATTGCGATGCAAACCTATTTCCATTGCCCTTTGGAATTAAAAAAAGTCAACATGCCCGAGTTACAATCGATTGCCAACCTGCGGATTAAAAGCGCGACTTCGAGTCTTCCCCGGGCATGCTGATCTTTAGGTCCATAAGGCAGTGGAAATAGGCTCGCACACACAGGGTAGTCCACAAAAAACTGACGACCCAATATTTTCTAAGTCCAACTTTTCTAGTTAGCACCCCGCAGAACCAGGAGAGGACAAATCGTCCCGTTTCATCAGATTTGATTTCTGTCCTATCCTGGTTCTAAGGGGTGATAACTAGAAAGTTGGACTTCAGAAAGTGTTGGGTCGTCAGTTTTTTGTGGATCACCCTGTATATTTATATGCATGAAACTGAATCACTTATGGTTAATTTCTAATAAAGTTGTTTGCAATATTTGCACTGTCTAATTGCAATGACCGTATCGAGAGAGAAATTGCCTGTGGCTTGAGGGTCGTCAGGAGCAACTTGTCTAGGCAGTTTCCTGGTTGTTTCGTGGCTCGCGCGCTCCACTTCTTCCTCGTGGTTTGGTTTTGTTGACTGGTTCCCAATTATATTGAGAGATGGCTCCCATATGACCGTCGCTCATGATCCCGTTGCTGGAATTTCTACAGCTGGCCATTGGCTTCTGCATTTATATTATTTCTGTCGTACAGTAATTTTATCTTTTGAAAATTATATCCAAATTATTGTCCGGCAAGGGGTGGTGGTGGACGTCAACATTTTGAGTAAAAGAAGTGGTCACTTGCGAGCTATTTTCCAGGTGGCTTCCTTTACTCAATTGCAGAAGAAGCCCTTCACGAGATTTCTTAGGTAGTATTGCTGTTGCTAGTCCTCGCTAGCTTACGATAACGTAGATGGAGGAAAAGAGTGTATGTAGTCAATCCCGACATGTTTTTGTACTCTTATTTTACCGTCACAATAGTTTGCCTACATTTAAATTTCTACCTCAGTTTTTATTTCTAGATTGTCCGTATTTTGGTTAGTTGGTTCACAGGAGTGAGGGCTTGATATTATTTCTTTTTCTCATTCGCGAAAAGTTTCATTTTTGTTTTGTAGGCAGCGAGAAAAATACCCCGGGGAAATAACCTGTGACGTCATGATAACGTCACTTCACTTGCTTAACTACGGTTAGTAGTTATACCCCTTCTACACGGAGGAAAAGCCCTGGCCCGAGCCAAGACCCTTCCCCACTGGGGTCGGACTCGGGCGACCCGGACTTTCAAGTTCCGGACAGACCCCATGTTTCAGTATGGAAAGGGTAGGTACACAGGCCGCACTTTATAGACTTCGACCACACAGCAGGAGCCCGCACACCGACACACGGGGCGCTCAGGCCCAGTGTGGAAGGGTCAGGCTCGGACAATTTACCCCATGTGGAAGGGGTATACGGCTTTAACCACGGTTAAGAGCTGCATGGTGAACGAGTGACCAACTTAACACCTCTTCCGGCTTAGACTGGTTACTAGGGGGAAAAAGTAACCGAAAATTGAGTAACAGTAATAATATACCGTTAACGAACTAGCAGTTAGCTCGGCCAAATGCTTCCTGCAAATGTAACAAATTTGAACAGATTTACGACATCAACCGTTAATAACTCGAGTCCATTTCAGGAAAACAAACCAAACCAGCGAAACTCGAACACTAGAAATAACGTAGTCCAGTAAGCCACCTTTATGCACTACGGTTCGTCAGAGTGGCATGACCCGGTTTCGAACTGGCTACCCAATTCGTCCCCATATCACTGACATGGCGCCTTAATCACCATGGCCACTCCTCCACTGGCATAAAGATGACTCACTGAACCCATTATAAAGTCACAGGGTAGTGACTAGGGCCACTCTCGACCAAGAATCGTGCGGTCCTTTCTTGGTTGCATGAGCCCTAGTCACTGCTGTGACTTTATTATCAGGTTCAGTGAGTTATCTTTACGCCAGTGGAGGGGTTGCCGTGGTGATAAAGGCGCTATGCCAGTGGTCAGGGGACGAACTGGACTCGAATCCGAGTCGTGCCACTCCGACGAAAAGAAAGTGCATAAAAATGGCTTAACTAAGTTACTGCTAGTGTATAACGGTTTTCGCTGTTTGGCTTGTTTTCCTCTTTCCTTTATATATTTTACAGCGATTCGTGTTTATTTATTTAATCCTTTCTATAAAAACAAATTATACCGATAGAGAGTGTGCTCCACGTCGAAGTTTTCTTACACAATGAGCCACCTACGCTCCAGAACATAGCGTCACATCAACAAAGCACGTATATCTGCAGCGACCATCATCTTTAATATAAATCTCTCAACGTTGCTAACGCAGGAAAAATTCGCTAACAACGTTGCTAACACGGCCAAAATTCGCCTGTGCCCCGGGAACCATGCCAGAAGGACCAAGGCACCAAAAGTCGTCGAATTCCCACCTTGATTTCACCATTAAAGAAAAAAGCATAATTAATTTTACCATTCAATTCCACATTTACAAATCTTACCAAGCCTGATGGTGGTCTTTATTTCTAGTTTAAAATATCGTAAACCGTATATATCTCTCGTCAGTTTCCCCTATTTTAGGTTTCAAAACCATGCAGCAAATTCAGTTTGAGCAAAACACTTATACCTGTGTCGGCTTTGGAACAGTAGTATCGTTTCCAATTCGTGGTTTCGTTCTCGTACTAACATCCAAGGGTTCCAAAAAGTTTTGAAACTCCAGTGTCAATAAAGTTCTGAATTTTGTTTTATAAGTCTCGCGGCATTTAAAATGAAACCTGTGCGGCAATTCTTTCTAATAGTTTTAAATTTATTATTGAAGATCAGCTTTTTGTGCAGAACAGATTTCCTTTCAAAAAAAATGATTAGTATGCTATCAGAATATTAGTACTGACTATTTTTCATGAGGTGGGCAAAGGCAATTATGTGACTGGGAGTCGGGACTGAAGGTAATTTTTAACAAATAAACCACGAAATAGGCCTAACTTTAATGACTACATCAAATTACTGCGAACATTGTAGACAGCTCGCGACAATATTTAATACAAATCTTACTACTAGCCCTGGTTGCTTTGAGCGTTCAGTAGCCTTGTAAGCAAAACACGATTGATAACACTTTTAAATATGTCGAAACGTGACTCGTCGTGCTAATATGCTGTGCATGTCGATACCTAAAGCCAACACTGACGTAAGACGAAAATGTACTAGGAAAGAGAAGAGGTGTGCCCGAGATGGGGGTGTTACTTCCGGAGCACTTATGTGGCTTCCAAATTTTGGCAGTTGTAACACCAATGACTTCCCGAGGCCAGCCACAGATACCCAACTCCATTCAGGTTATTGATGTCTCCTTTCTTGCTACTAACAGCCTTTAGGCCAAAGGCACCTGCTGCCAACGCCTCCAGCCAGGATGGAGAATTGCACCTAATTACTTTCAGTGCAAGACTTGCCTGAACTGCTGCCAAATTGGGCTGAAAATTTAGTCATTTCACACCAACTCACAAGTGCATGCTGCAGGCAACTAATTACGACGATATTAGCACGCGTACACACACACACACAGACTCGTGGCAGCTGGGTGCCCCTTACCAACCCCCCAACCTCTACCCCCATTTTCCCCTTCCCCCATTTTTTTCTCTTATCTCTCTACGGTTTTTTGCTTTCGCTTTGAAGGAGGATAACCCTTACCTACCCACCTTGGCAGTAACCAATAACCAGGAAAGGGATAGTTATATGCTATAACATATAGCAATGGGACTACATGACAGTCATCAAATTGTGAACAATTTTACATGGGTTCCGAGTAGTATCTTAAAACCCACAAAATGTCGAAGTGTGTTCCCGCTCATTAGAACTTATATTTACCAACCATGCACTGAGTTACTATCGGCACCTCCCACTCCCACTATACTAAATTGATAAGAATTGTTCTATTGTGTGCGCGGTGTATCTTGAGTCCTGCAATTATTTTGTGAGCGGCTACGTCTTCCTGGATGGGGTGGCTTTAATCGATGGCCGCCATTGTTTTTGTAACCATCGTGGATATCAACAAGGCACTCTGCTACTGAAAACGTATAATCGATTATCTGTGTTCGTTCTGCGGAGAACTCAAGATAGGCCGCGGACACTATAGTTGATAAGATTTTTTTTTATACACTTGCTTGACCTATTTAATTCAATTTTAGAATGTCCTAGGTGTCGGACAAACAGCTTTTTTACCCTCCTGGTCAGGGGCCATTTTACAGGGGAATGTTAAGGGTGAGCCGCACCCCTTCAATGTTTAGCCAGTCGGCAAAACGGCTGGAAAAAATAATTAATAATTTGTTTTTACTAGTTGGAAAAGAATAAAAAGAACATTTTGCCGGCCCCCAGTCAGGCCGGCTAAAAATGGTTTCTTTTTGCCTAAAACATACTTAACCTGTTAATTGTAGCATTACATTCCTCGAATGTGATGTTCCCCTGGAGGTTTCTTCCGGTGTGTAAACGCCTGCTTGCTTATCCCACCGCACATGCGCGGCGCGGTCCTCCCTTATAAAAGCGACAGCGCACACGCTATCGGCATTCATTTTACTCTCAATGTGTCAGGCGGTGACTCGAGAGGGGAGGCAGGGCGGGAGTTAAGTTCTTTTTAGGCAAAAAGAAACCATTTTTAGCCGGCCTGACTGGGGGCCGGCAAAATGTTCTTTCTTTATTGCCAAAACAACTTAACCTGGTAATTTTAGCATTACCAGTTGACCTCGTCAAAGTTGGTGGCGGGCACCGCCTGTATGTGCACCCCGGGATGCAAGCAGGCTATCCCCCAAAAGTTGATGAAAACTTCGCACTTTGTTCAGAACCGGCGATGAACCTCGAAGTTTGATCTCATGCCCTATTCTCCAGTTGGCTTGCTTCCATCATGAATGGCTAGCTTCCATTGTAGTTGGCTTGCTTCTGCTTCGTTCTGAGTGCTTAAGGGGGATTGACTACTGTACAGGCTGGGACGATGGGTTCCAGCCGGTGTAGTCTGTTTTCCTTTCGACCTTTTTGCCTGACTGTGTGAGACTGGTCGATGGATTCCCTCAACATGATGGTGTGCGAATTACTTTAGTCGGAGGACCTTGTTGTGGGTTGACTTTGTGGGGTTTGCCTTGATTGTAAAGAGTTACTGTGTTGCTCATTCAACTCCTGTGTGGTTCCCTTGCTGTGAGAATTCCATTCGAGGAAACCGGCCGGGAGGGCTAGAGCTTTGTCGAGGCGTATGGCGGGCGGCGATGAGCCGCGCGTCTTCGAGCGACAGAGACGTGACGTCGGTCGTGTCGTCCAGGAAAAGAGATCTTGGACACGTTAGACGGCCTGACAGAGGGGTGTCGTATGGTTTTCGTATAATGGTGGCGGCCGGTGGGGAAGTCGCGACACGTTGTGGATGGGCCTGATCCCTTACGGACGCGTGGTGGCGTGGTGGGCCGGGCAGTTGCGAGCGATATGAGGCCGGTGAGTCGTTCGGCTGAAGTAAGGCGATGCATAGCCGTCAGACGGGTGTGCGACGTGGTGAAGTCGGGCGAAAGGGTATGACCAGGCCCGTTCGTGTGAGGGTTGTGTGGGAAGGCTTAAACGTTGGAAGCCGAACGTAAGCCACGGTTAAGGAAGTGGTGGCCGCAAGTTGGGGCAGTAGGTAGGGGGAATGACACAAGCGGACGCGGAGTGCGTCAAACGGGACGATAGATGATGGTTGGACGGTCGGAATCCGAGCGAAAGAGATGACGGGCGCTAAGCACCAGCAGGCGGCAGGGCCATCGGCAGTGCAACGACGTGTTGTGGGTGCGGGAGCTCCTCGTGTAGCCAGTGTATAGCCAGCCTACAAGGCGGCCGTTGACGTGAGAGTCTGACAGGCCCGTTGCCTGACAACACAACGACGTGGTGTGCACCGAGCTAGACGACAGAGGGATGGTTGGACGACCGGGATAGGTGCGGCGGGACGTCGGGCGGTGAGCGCCGGCTAGAGGCTGCCGAGAGTTGAATTCGGTGGAGCTAAGGCTTCCCGATGAGGCGGGAGGCCGGACGACAGGAACACGGTGTCCTGGGTGAGTGGTGACGATGACGCTGAGAAACTTGAGCAGAATGTTGCCCGGGAAGATGGGAGGGGGTTCGAGCGGGGCCGATTTAGAGTTGTCGGAATGACGAGGACATCAGAGTCGGTAGTTGATGCCAGACTCGGGCGTCAAGGGGATGTCGGTCGTGCGAGAGGGTACAAGGCTATCGTAGGGTTTGTCGTCTTTACTGGGCCAGAGAGCGAGGGGATGGTGATGCGACATGGACTTGGCAGCCGCTGTGTAGCGTTAGGAGTAGGCAAAGTGTCGTCGGGGAAGACTAAGGGTTGTCGTCTGAGAAAGGGTTCAGAATCATCAGCAGACGGGCGAGTTGAGTTGGTCCGTCGTGAGGAAGACATGGCGTCGATGGGACACGGCGGACGACGGATGGTTGTTTTCGGCGGCAGACTTGGAATGACATTCGAAACAGCAGGCAATGGCAGGCAACGAGCAGAAGGCCGAGCAAAGGAACGACAGGAGAATTGGACGGTAGAAGTGTCGTCAAGACCGTATTGCCATGAAGAGGGCCGCACGAGTGCGGGAGAAGGAATGTCGGTTCGGGTGTGGAACGAACCCGAGAAACAACGGGAGGGAGCCAGGGGACTTCATTTCCCTTGGTGAGATTTTGGGCCGGGCTTTAGGCGGACGAAGCAGCCGACATCGATAGTGGCTGCGGCAAGGAGACAACAAGCTTAGGCAGTTTCCATTCGTAAGGTAGCAAAAAAAATTTGATAGTTATTGTATCTGTGCAGCATAAGAAAGCAGTTCAGTGCGGTTTCTTCGCGGTCTTCAGAAGCGGTCCGAGCGGCAGAGACGAGTCGTTGGTTGTGTCGTCCGGAAACGAATTCTTTCCCTCTGATGGGGGGGAGGGGGGGGCGGCAAGTGTCGTCGTAGACGATGTCTTGGTTTCTGCTCGAGACGTGAGGCAATCATGAGTGAGACAAGCAGCAAGCGATGTCAATGGTTTCTGGCGTGACACTCACCTCAAAGCATGAGATTAGTCATGAATGAGGCGGGCACCGGTGTGGACAGCAACTGTAGTCTTGATTTACGTTTAAAACGTGGGGTGAGCCATGGACGAACCAGCAGTAAGAGATGGAGACGTCTTTCGACTTGATTCTTCACTCAGGACGTGGGTTTTTTTTTTTTTTAAATAGCCATGCCGAGACGAGCAGCAGTTTGGACAGCAGCCGGTGACTTGAATTTCACTTGAGACACGGGATCAGCCATGGACGAGACAAGTAGTAGGAAATGTAGATGGTTTCCAACTCGACTCTTCACTCAAAGCGTGGGTTTAGGCCACGGATGAGACGAGCACCAGTGTGGGCAGCAACTGAAGTCTTGATTATCGCTCGGGACGTGGGGTCAGCCACAGTCGAGACAAGCAGAGTGCAAACGGCTTCCGTCTTGGTTCACTCAAAACGTGGGTTCAGGCCACGAATGAGACGAGCAGCAGTGGACAGCGACTGTTGTCTTGGTTTTCTCTCGAAACGTGGGGCCAGTCACGGTCGAGACGAGCAACTGGAGGTATAAACGGCTTCCGTTTTGGTCTACTCAAAACGTGGGTTCTAGCCATGAGTGAGACGAACAGCAGTAGACAGCAACAGGCGACTTGATTTTCACTCGAGACATGGGGTCAGCCACAGTCGAGACAAGCAGCAAGAGGTGCGAACGGCTTCCGTGTTGGTTCACTCAGACGTGGTTTTTAGCCACGGGTGAGACGAGCAGCAGTAGACAGCAACAGGAGACTTGATTTTCACTCGAGACATGGGGTTAACCACGGTCGAGACAAGCAGCAAGAGGTGCAAGTGGCTTCCGTCTTGGTTCACTCAAAACGTGGGTTCGAGCCACAAGTGAGACGAGCAGCAGTAACAGCAACAGGTGACTTGATTTTCACTCGAGACGTGGGGTTAGTTAGCCACGGTTGAGACAGCAGCAAGAGGTGCAAACGGCTTCCGTCTTGGTTCTTCACTCAAAACGTGGGATCAGCCACGAGTGAGACAAGCAGCAGTGGACAGCAACAGTCGACTTAATTTTTGCTGGATATGTGGGGTAAGCCATGGTCTAGACAAGCGGCGGAAAACAGGAACAGTGTTGGCTCTTCACTCGAACGAGGCCTTGAGTCTTGATCCCGTCGTTTGAAAACTAGAACATGATGACATCGTGTAACCAAAAATCAGTAGCAAATACAGCCGTTTCCGGAAATAATCGTAACCCAAAACGGGAGTTAGACGGGTAGCTTGCGACACGCCACATCCGGGAATTTGGTGTGGAAAGCGGCCGGGATGGCTAGAACTTAGTCGAGGCGTGTGGCAGGCGGCGATGAGCCGCACGTTCTTCAAGCGATAGAGACGTGTCGTCGGTTGTGTCGTCCGGCAGTGGTATCCGGCATCAGAGTGAGCTTGAACAGGAAGCAGTCCGGGACTGTCTGTTCGACAGTCTTTAAAAGAGCTGCAAACAACAGGATGGAATCATCAGGAGCATCGTCCGGGAACCCGATACGTTTCTCGGCAGCAGGGGCGGGCGACAGAGGGTGAAGTGACGACAGCCTGTCGTCCGACTTGATCTTGGGTGCCGTGGCCGGAGGAGAAGAAGCGGCACGCTTGTGTCCTTCGTGGCTTGATGTAGACACAACCCAGACCTGGGTGCGAGCCTTGCGCACCGACGACGTGCAGGAGGGAGGTGGAGGTGACGGACGGTGTCGTGTACGATTTCCCGTACGACACTGCGACTAACGCTGAGGCTTTTCCGGGAGGAGTTGGATGACAGGTCAGGCGGCAAGTTCCCGTCCGGAGAGTGGGTGAGTGTCGCACGGCGGAGGTTCCGCTTGGCTGCTCGGTAGGAGTCCTTGGCGGCTTGAAGGTCGTGCTGGAGGGACAACAGGCCCAGCGGGGCGGGAGGCGGCTGCGCTGGCCCGGGAGGAGTGGAAAGTCAGGCGATGCGACAGCGGGAGCAGACGTGACATCGGGAGCTTTCGAAGCGGTGGCCATCTTCGGCGAGGAATCCAATTTTCCAAACGACAGTCGGGGAACCGGGGAGCAAGGTGGCGTACAGACACCTCTGGAAGAAAATGAATGCCGATAGCGTGTGTGCTGTCACGTTTATAAGGGAGGACCGCGCCGCGCATGCACGGTGGGATATGCAAGCAGGCGTCTACACACTGGAAGAAACCTCCAGGGGAACATCATATTCGAGGAATGTAATGCTAAAATTACCAGGTTAAGTTGTTTTGGCAATAAAGAAATAGTAGTTCATGACATCTTGCCAAAATTATGCTTTTAAAAAATTATATTTGCCAATAACTAGATTTATTAGAATCTTGTTGGGTATGCAATCCCTCCTATAATTAACGCCCTCACCTCGAGGCTGTTTAATAAGGCGGCCAGGTAAATAAAGGGAAATACATACGTAGTGGGTATGTGCAAAGAGTCGGCAAATTTTAGCAAATTCAACAAATTGCTCGAATAAACAAGTCGGCAAATTCAGTAAGTCGGCGAATCTTGTTACAATCCTCTAACTTTTAGCTTTCCCGGCGTCGCTGCTCCTGATCAAATCTGTTACTGATAGTTATACCGATTTCACACTTCATAAATAAAGTGTGCCGTGCCGTACTGTGTCGAACTGCATGCAATCTCATATCACTCAACATAATTTTAGCGTGACGTACCAAACTGGGCAACGATTTTCTGCGATAGCATAGCCATATTTCAAAACGCGGCCAGTGCGGTTTGGTACGAACGACGCAGTAAGGTTCACTTTTATGTAAGATTTATTTCATCCAAGAGGTGCAGTGCCGCGCCACGAAACCTGCTGGAATCGTGCATCGCGCATATGTATATGGAGCGCAACGTGTTTTAAGCACACAGGCACGAGTGCACACCCAGAGTTTCAGTTATCTTATTTTTGACTGGTGGAGACCTATGGATGTTTACTGCCCCCTCCCCCACCCCCCACAAAAAAAAAGTTCTAAATGCGTACTGGTAGATTTACCAAGTTGCTGCCATCCGCACGATTTACGGTTCATTCAGGCACATGAGCTCGGTTATACGAAATTTGCTTGTGCGCTTGGTTTACGTGCACCCATATCACGTAACCAACCAGCTTCAAACTTCCAAATCGTTAACAATAAATAATATTGACCGGGAAAGGGTAGGTGGGTAGGGAAAGGGGGAGGAGAGGGGGTGAGGGACAGGCGAGAGAGGCGCAGAAGGAAATGGGAAAAATTACCAAGAGGTGTTCGCGGAATTTAGGAAGGGGGAACCTGAAAACGTGGCCGGCGCCCGCTGCTAACATTTATTACGTGTAAAATCAAACTGTGCACGGGGCTAACTCGAGGTTGTCATGCTACAGTACAGCCGTCAACAACATGCTTTGAACTTTTAAGTGCGAAATCAGCATTACCAGAATTGTGTAACTCCGGAGTGTGCACCAAAAATCCGTAGCCTTCCATGGTTTGATATCTAATACCTTTAAAACTATACACAAACTAAAGAAAATTGCCTTAAATTGCCAGAGGGGGCACGAAACTTCTGCGAGTGCCGAATTACCCGAATTTAGCCACAAGCGAGTGTAATTTGCATCTATGTAAATATGGGAGTTTTGCTGGTATCATACCAATGGAAACGTTCAAGTATTACGTCATCAAGAAGGGGAAAGGGGTATTCGCCTATTGGTGACGATTGCTGCCGAGAGGGAGTCGGGGGGGGGGGGGGGGGGTTGACCAGCTGATGACATAAGCATCGCTACCCCAGTAAAACAAAATTTTAAAGGGTGGAAATACACATACAAAAAAAAGGTCCTCGAAAGCCTGTGGATATACAGGGAAAAACCCGTCCTGGGGGGGGGGGGGCGTAAGTTAGAAATGACGTAATACTAGAGAGGGTTGAGCAATTGATGACGGTGGGAGGATGGGGTCGAGAATGGCCAATTCTTGATGATGTAATACATGTACGGTCCCGATATGAAAATAACAAAATCACGTAGGCCTAAAACGTAGGTTAAAGCAAGCATCAATTTGTAATAAACTACATAGACGACTATAATGCACGTCAATACTGAAAGACGACTATAATGCACGTCAATACTGAAAGACGCGCATCCAGCGTTAGCCATGGCGCCAGGAGGAGAGAGGGACAATTTTGCTAGGTAAATCCCATCGGAAAATCCTAGGATCTTTTACATGCCACAATCGAAATGAGCACGAGACATCACAGGGCCCTCTACCCGAAAATGCCAGGGGTGGCTAAGGCCGGAGTTGAATCCGGCACCCGGGGCACGTCAATACCGAAAGACAACTATAATGCGCGTCAAGTGTACTGCATGTAAGACTACTTTTAAGGGTCTTACTCTGACATGCACAAACACACAAGTACTCCCGGGAAAACTATCAACATCAACCTAGTGATGAAAAATCCCATAAAAGGTGAATAAAAAAAAGTGATAATACAATTTCTTTCGTGTTTTAAGAGAATTCGCTTGCTAACAACACCCTTTAATGACTTAATAAAAATAGGGCTTGGGTAATAGAAACAGATAAGTAAGGCGTTAATGTGTGACGGTTTCAGAAAATATGCCCCATCGGTTTAAGTTTATATCCCCCTACGCACCCATATTCTATTTGGCGTGAAAACCAATTTCACTCCCACACGCAAGCGCATGGCCAATCCAGCAGAAAACGGGGCCTGCCTATCTCTGCAAGTAATCATCTTTTAGCTAATCAAAGACGACGTAGGGAGAGGGCCATAACCCACTGGCACCATGGCGCGCGCTAATCAACCAACAGCACGAAACCGAAGGGGAATAGCATCCCTCCACTTTGGAAGAAAATGTAGTAAACTAGACCAACAGCTTCAGGCTCAATTTCCTTTCACGACCTGATAGCTAAGTGCTAAGGCTAAAGAGTATGTGCGTTAGTAGGAATGGGAAAACTTTTGAAGAGACTTGCACTTTTCAGGTGTTGTCGGAATATTTTGGTTTTTTTTTAATAACTTAAGAGGGACTATTTTTATGCTGCGTCGTGTAGGTGGTCAGTCTCCTGAAGGACACCAATTAATTAGTCTGTATCTGGAAAGGCGATCCTGGCAAGTTATAAAGTCGGGTACTGCGACGCACCGCAAATCGCCGATTAAACGGTCATGGGCTGTTAAAATTAATTCGATCAAAAATGTGGTGGTCATACGAAGTTATAATTCTAAATCTTACGTCTACCCAGGGACGGTGTTGAGGCCTACCACCATCGCGGAAAATTCGGCGTTTATGCGATCATTCACGCACGTAATCTGGGTTTGGTCTAGCATTAACGCAATGTCTTTATTTCATTTGTTCAGGAATTTAGTTTACTAGTCTATTGGTCTGATTTATGTATGATGCTTTCAGTTATTTTGGCGCAGAAAAACCACAACTTATGGGAATGAAACTAATTTCCTTGAATGTATGAAGCTTTTAGTCAATTTCTAATAGAAAAATTACGATCTAAAATGCTTTAAAGTCAGAAATCGTGAAATAACCTAGTTACCACCCCCCCCCGCCTCCCGGATAACCAGGTAATTTCACGATTTCTGACATTAAAGCATTTTAGTGAAGGGGGGGGGGGGGCTTGCCGGGGCTGTTAATAGGCGATTTACGGTACTACCGGTTCCTCCCAGCAGGTATGAGATCTATCCTGACCTAATCTGGATTTCAGTTCGGTCCTCAGATATGATCGGAGGTTTCCAGGGTAAAATGCCCGGGTTTGTCCCTCCCCCGCCTTTCATTCTCCTTCTAAAAAGTCTTGTAATGTTCAAAATTGAGCTGGTTGCTTCAAGATGGCACAAGGAACCAAGAAATTTATTTCAAAAACCAAAAAACGCCACGATATACACGCAAGCTTAAGCGGGACGAAATATGTTCTCAATCAACGTTTTTGCATTTACCAGTCTCGCGGAAAAGTAGACCAAGCCGATTTCCGACCCACACGGATTTTAACCCCAATACAAAGCAACGGCAAGTATTACATAACTCACAAAACTGTCGTCAACATCATATGTCGTCAACGTAATATGTTGACGACAGTATTGTGAGTTATGTAATACTTGCCGTTGCTTTGTGTTTGAGTTAATATCCGTGTGGGTTGGAAATCGGCTTGGTCTACTTAAATATTATTTAACTCGCCAAGTTTGGTGTGAAACTGTCAGGATTCGTCTTAAAAGCCTTCTTTGTCCTACCATAATTAAAACGTCTGGACCACGGAATATTAAATTTGCTAATTTCAACTCTTAGTTGATCCTTTAAACTTCTGTTGGACGTCATGCTGAGCCATTAATTGTTTTTTTTTTCTCGCCTATGATTCATTGCATGATGAACGACGAGGAACAAGGGCACTGCAACAACCCATTAAACAAAAGTACAGGAAACAAGAGCCAGTTAAGCCCCCCTCATGTTTCCGTAATAACTGTCCCGGTTTCAATTTCTTGCTATACGCGGGGTCTTCGTCACATTTCATTCAGGATTATTTCAAGAGCGTCAATGTCAGAAAATCTAACAAGCAAACAAGGCGTACACGAATAAATCGGTAGAGGAGGGCATTTGCTAAATTCCTTTCCTTCTCTTTAGCTTGCTGCCTTCGTTAAAAAAAATGACAAGGGTGCTACGATCCAAGGTCAGAAATTTAATCATATCTTTCACACATCAATAAAGAATTACGCAGACTATACGTTGCTATTTTCAGTACTATTACCCTACAATGGGCAACAACTACTAAAAAAGTAATTACTAACTACAATGAAAACAAAATTTTGTTTAATAGTTCACTATAATTCGGAATTAGTTGCAATTACTGCTCTTCTACCACAGCCACCCCTGGCATTTTCGGGAAGAGAAGGGCCCTGTGATGCCTCGTGCTCATGTCGAATGTGGCATGTAAGAGATCGTAGGTACTTCAAATTGTAATTACCTAGCAAAACTGTCCCTCTCGTCTTCCACCGCCATTCGGCAGTAGGTAGAACGACAAACATCCTTAGTACCATCATTATTGCAGAGTAATAAAGCACGGATCTCCATTTTGCAAATGAAGCCACGGGGTATTTAGTATGAACTAGTCTAAATCATTCGTCAACTTAGTAGACCAAATGTGTTATCCCATCCTCAGCAAAAATGAATCATGGTTTGGGAATTTAGGCATTACCAAACATAAAGGTACTCTACGGTTATACTAAAGGTATAACTAAGCTTGGGTCAGTGTAATCATGGTTCAACCTACAAACATTTTTTTGCAAACCACGGTAACCATGGTTTAACTAACCAAAAGTGATTTCAACCATGGTTCATCTTCAGTTCAGCCTTGGATTAAAGCATGGTTACACAAAAGAACGTTATGTAGCATAATATTGCTATGGTATTACTAATGTTCAAGCACTTTAAAATCATTACAATCCAAATAGAAAGTATTATCCACCATGGTTTCTTAACCTTGATTAATTCATGGCAAGTAACCATAATTAAATCATGGATTCATCTACATAAAACTAACATTAATTCATGGTTATTGTCTACACATAAACTGTAGTTGCCCTCTGATTATAGTTACTTAGCGTAAATGCAGGGTTTGACATTGGAGTATAAACACCAAACCTCAGTATCCATGGTTTCTGCACTATGATTAAATCGTGGTTAATTACCATAATAATAGGAGCATTTTAGCCATAAAACCAATATTAAATAAGGCAAAACAACAAGAAACCGTAATATGCCCTTGGTTAATCCACCAACATAAAATCACCGTTATGCCATTGTTAACATGGTTGACCAAAATAAAAATACAGTTTAACCATGGTGGAAAATAACCCAGCCTTGGTGTATATTGTTTGTGTACCTTGATATCATCATGGTTAACTACTATTATACCACAGCTGTAACGTCACGCTAACTCAACGTCATGCTGAATTTCAATAGGTTAACTCCCGTTAACCGTGACCGGAAGTATGCATCATCGATTAAAGTGTGGGTAATCTAGTTACCCCACACTTTTGCCGATAACCCACACTCTCGACACTTCCGGATCACGTGTCCGGGAATGCACACACCCAACGACCAAATACAGCGTCCAAAAACGTAACGGAATAAAAACGTACAAAAGGAATTACTTAACATGCCGGAATATGCCACATGAAATCCTATCCCTACTAACTCACATGTCTGGCCCATAACTAAGTTTATCCACTCCGTCTAACCCCCCCCCCTCCACAAACTAAAATGGAATAACCTTCTTTCACACCGATGTACCTATTACCGTATTTCTTGAAACAATTCTCAACTACAAACGTACAAAAAGAATTACTTACCTTGCCGGAACGTCCCACATGGAATCCTCCTCTCCCTGCTGTCTCGCATATCGAAGTGTATTCAATCCCAACATTCAGCTCCGAAAACTTGTGCTTACCTGCCAAAGGACGCATCTATCTAACTCCCACCCATCACCCTCCACAAACTTAAGCTTACCAGCCAAAGGACGCATCCATCTAACCCCCCCCCCACATTAAAATGGAATGACCTTCATTCATATCAATACACTAATTACCGTATTTCTTGAAACAATTTTCATAAACACAAAATAAATAACACAAACGTTTTAATTAAATAGAGTTAGCTTGACGTCCCAACCCTGGTATAAATTAGTCATTGGTGAGAAAGTCATGGTTACCGAGTATTATACCACAGCCTGTGACGATTGGTCCTCGAGACTTGCCCTCTCTCGGGCCAATCATCGCAGCGGTGGTATAATACTCGGTAACCAAGACTTTCTCACCAATAACTATAACTTATTAACTTTCGTGTTTTACCGTTATAAAATCAAGATGAAATGAAGTACCAAAATATAAAACCAAGATACATCCTTGGTTGGATACCTTCATAAAAAGGCAATTATCCCACTCTTGAAAACGCTTTAACCAAAATATAAACACAATTTAATCATGGAGCAAATCAACCCGACCGTGGTAACTCCACTTGATTAAAACATGGTTAACTATCATAATTATGGCAGTGTTTTATCGTTATTAAACCCACAATAAATAATGTGACTATAAATATGAATCCACGATACATTCTTGGTTGGGCTACTTGCATATACCCGCCGTAATTGTTGATAACATGGATTACCAAATTATAATGCATATACCATGGAGCAAAACAACCCAACCTTGATATCCTCGGTTTCTGCACCTGAATTAAATCATGGTTAGCTGCCATAATTATGAAAAAAAAAAGGCGTCCTGGTTGGTCTATCTATATAAAACCACACCTATCCTACTAATGATATCACGGTTATAAAATTAAACCATGGAACAAAACAAAACAACCCAACCTTGGTATCCTTGGTTTCTGCACCTTATTGGAAGGAAGGAATGGGTTTTATTTAATTTATAAATCAGGTTTACAGAGAGCCGGTTGTGTAAGACAGGAGTCTTTTAATGGTCCGCAGAGTTCCATACACCATAAGGATTATGGTATATGAATAAAAGACAAGAATTACGTTATATGAATAAATGAAACTAATAAATAAGTAAAATAAAGTAATGCAGTCAGGTTCACAAGCACAATAGGCTATAAGTATTTAAAGAAAACATTAGTAGAGACATTCATTGTGATAAGCAGATAGGCATTATGCAATACAAGAACCGAGTTAACACAGTACTGTAGCAGTATGCAGTAAAAGCCAAGAATAAAAGAGGTGAAGAAATAGGTAACCTTGGTTGGTTTACCTACATAAAACTGTATCATCCCATTAATGTTATCGTGGTTATAAAATAAAAGTGTGAAACAAAACAACCCAACCTTGGTACTTTGGTTTTTGCACCTTATCATTGGAAGGAAGGAATGGAATTTATTTGACAAATCAGGTTTACAGGCAACCAGTTGTGTATGACCTAAGTCTTGGGTTCCATATATCATAAGAATTATATGAATAAATGACACTAAAAAATAAAAATAAACTAATATAATTCAGTCATGTTCACAAGCACAATGGACTATAAGCATCCATAGAAAACAATATAGTACACACTCATTGTGGTAAGCAGAAAGGCATACAACTCACCAAGGCTTGAAAATTTAAACAAGAACAGAGGTAACACAGTAGTGCAGCATTGTGCAGTAAATGCACAAATAAAGACTTCTTAAAAATTGAAAAACTGTTACTAGACACTCATTGTGGCAAGCAGAGAGGTATACAATAGAACAAGGCTTGAAGATTTAAACAAGAACAGAGTTAACACAGTAGTCTAGCATTATGTAGTAAATGCGCAAATAAAGACTTTCAAAAATGAAAAACTGTTACCAAGTTTGATAGTGACAGATTTATTATTCCAAATTTTTTTAACTTGGCCCGGAAGACCCCACCGACCAACATCGGCTCTATTATAGTGCATATGGCAACTGCTAGATATGCGTGTGTTATGAAAATGAACATCAGAATTTTAGAATAATATAGTCAGTCGTTAATTTATTTTTTAAGAAATAAAGTGCCCCTTCAAAATAAACAAAGCCATGAATATATGACAATTTTACCATTATAAAACCAAGATTAAATCAGACACCAAAATAGGAAAATGAAACAGTGATACATCCTGGCATAGCCAACCTTCATCAAACGCCTATTATCCTACTGTTATAACATGCTTTAAGCAAAATATAAATACAATTAAACCATGCAGCAAAACAACCAAACCCTGGTATCCTTGGTTGCTGCACCTTGATTAAATTATGGTTGCTACAATAATTATGCAAGCATTTCACTGTTTTAAAATCAAGAACAAAAACGAGATGAAGAAATATGATCCTTGGTTAGAATAACTACATAAAACTGCGGTCATCCCACTAACGACATCATGGTTTGTCCAAAATATAAATACAATTAAACCATGAAGCAAAACAACGCAACCTTGATAACCTCAGTTTCTGCACCTTCATTAAATCATGGTAAAACTGCCTATGATTACGCAAGTGTTTCACAACGTAAAACCAAGAAAAAAAATGAGGTGAACAAATATATACATCCTGGATTGGTCTACCTTTATAAAACTGCTATTATCCCACAGTCATAACAGTCTTTAAGCAAAATATAAATACTACTAAACCATGGTGCAAAACAACCCAACCCTGGTTCTTTGGGTTCTGCTCATTGATTAAATCATTAACTACCACAATAATGCAAGAATTTCACTGTTTTAAAACCAAGAATAAAAATAAGGTGCAGAAATAAGCATCCTTGATTGGCTACCTACATAAAACTGTAGTTTATCCACTAATGATATCATGGTTTGTTGAAAATATAAATGCAGTTGAACCATAGTGCAATACAACCCACCATCATAGCCATAGTTTCTGTACATTCATTAAATCATGTTTTTACCATAATAATTCAAGTGTTTTGCCATTATAAAATCAAAATTATATAAGGTGAGGAATTACGAAACCATGGTACATCATTGGTTGGTCTACCTACATAAAATCTCCAATAGTCCACTGTTAATAACATGGTTAAATCAAGAGTTAATAAAATTTTGCCATGGCGCAAACAACCCACCTTGGTTTATGCGACTTTTACACCTTGATTTAATCAGAGGCTGACTAACCAACTAGATTTATTTATTAATTGACCGCCTATAAGAATTAATATTTTACAGCAAGCAATACGTTTTAGATGTTCAGAACTAGACACGAATGAATACCTTTACCTTTGATGCTGAGGACTCTTGGTAGGTTGAACAATGGCTTTTCGACAATGGTGACCTTGGTTTTGGAACCAGGGTAAAACCATGATTCATTTTTGCTGATCACAATGTTAACAAATAATCAGAAAATAAGGCTAACACACAATCCGTATTTAAAACCATTAATATAAACGGAGATGTGTTTGCTAATTACTGTACTTGAAATTGTCTATTTGGATTGTGTAATTTTTTTTGTAAAGTTCGGTAATAAGTCAAATGTTAAAGCAGTGACTTAATAAAATAACGCAACTGAATTTTATATACTGCACAACTTCGAAATTCGAATATGCTCTTTACTAGCGCTTTTATTGTATTTTAGTATTCAGAAATGGTGTGTGGGGTGCATTACTTACTAATTGTGAAAATAAAAGTTTTTCTTGTACGCTGAACAGAAAAAAAAAAATAATTCTAACTGGTACAATAAAGTAGTAGCAACTTACATTCACTTTGCTGGAGAACTTGGAAGGCCAGAATAATTCTTTTATGATGCCACCTTAACACTGAAGCTAATCTCAACGCTTTCCTGAAAAAAAACAAAAGAAAATAAATTTTTAAAATCTAGAAAGGAAGGAATTAAGGGAGGAAATGCACGTC
The DNA here is from genome assembly GCA_023313725.1 of Lithobius niger. Taxonomy (NCBI): domain Eukaryota; kingdom Metazoa; phylum Arthropoda; class Chilopoda; order Lithobiomorpha; family Lithobiidae; genus Lithobius; species Lithobius niger. The sequence continues at coordinate 79,001 of JAHWFP010053335.1, read as the reverse complement.
AAACTAAACCGGCTACCTTATACCATGTTCATGGAAAATAGTGGGGGGAAAACTTTGGGGGAAAAATGGAAAAAAACCCGTAAGCACTGTGTAATAATTAAGTTTCATAAAACTAAAAATTACCCTAGGAACAATGTTCCCACTTTTTATAAGCTTGGAAAATTATGAGGTTTACGAAACTTCCGGGGAGGAAAAAACTCTTCCCCAAGATACGCTCTTCTACAATAACAGTTTTAAAACAATCTTCTTTGAAAAACATGCCACAATAACGGGTGCATAAAAACCTAACTCGAGAGACTAATAGTAAATAAGTGAACGAGTTGGGGAGAGCTTACTTAAAACGGGGCCCACGTAACAACCAGCTATAAAGAAAGGCTCAAGTCTTTTATCATCTCTGCTCCAGTTCTCAATTGGTTTAATTTAGCAGACCAGCACAAGCAAATTAATTAAGCAAGCCGAATCGTGGCACTCTGAGGACCTTTTTTTCCTACTAGTCTATGACAGCATCTATAAAACTACAAAATTACGACGGCAAGTCATTATGCCTAAGAGTGAAGGAAGCAAAGTGAACGCCACGTAAGTGTATGCAAGTTAACAACCAAGACGTGACACTCAGGTGAGTGCTAGAAAGGTTAGGTTAAACAACAAATTTGCTGCACATCTTTTCTGGCAAACATGGCACAAAAAAAGAGATATTTATATTTTCACTAAAATATGGAAAAAAAACCTGTTCCTTTATACTAAGAACTCTTTAATAAGAAATCATTAGTTGAGGTGCATGACTTTGACTTTTCCTAATTTGTCAACCATATGCTTCAGAAAGCAACTAAAAACTGGTTTAACACAAAGTATCCTAAGGGGGGGGGGGGGGATTTGAGGCTTAAGGGCGCGTCGACAACTTGGACATTAGCGCCAACCTCAGTCACAGTGCAGTGGTCCGGGTTGCCACTGCACCACACATTACAGAGATGTATTTCAAACCCATATCGAAATCTTGTCATACATCTGTGCCTCCAGCAAAAATTGAAAAACACCAGACAGGAGGATAGACTTATCGCCCAATTGACGCGCAATGTCATGCGGAAGATGGAAACGACGACGAACACCATCAAGATGGCGACAATCAACAAGGAAGTGCCGGACCATTGTGGCCATCGACACCAATAACATTCAGGAGGGTCAACCCCCCGCAAAACGAAACAGTGAGTAAGTCAAGTGTGACCAATGCGCAAACAGGCCAACACTACCTCCTCACGGCAACTGCAGCGACACGCCGAGTGCCACTCCTCGACACTGCCTTTAATAGCACGTAAGTATCCTAAAGGTACGCTGTTAAGGCGAGACTGCACACACAATGACTCGGGCAACAGCAGAACTGAAATTACGCCGGGAACAGGACGGATATGTAACAACACAAAAATATTTATAATTTGACAATTGTTTGGTAGCTTTTGAACTCGGACGAAAGAACTAAAACATAAAACATTTTTGCAGCAAGCTTTTTAAAAACTAAAACATTATCGTACCGTATGCACAATATTTAGTAGAGCAGTAGGCCTCCGAAAACTAGACACAACCCCATGAAACAAGCAATGCGTAATATCGTGCAGCAGCATCGATTGTGACACCATCAAAAGCGAACCTGGTACGGTGAATAGGCCTGCGGGTTACATGTTTGTTCTTAGTTTAATGGACTTTACAACTGTGTTTCAATGACAATTCATTGACATTACAATCTATATAACTTTCAGCGGAATCAACCATTATTATAATAATAATTATTTATCATGCCAAACCCCCACAAGGTTAAAGGGGCCCAGCAAGTTTATGCCATAAAAAGTAGTTACATTAGAGTCCTAAATAGCTGACACAAGGTTTGTGGTTCGAATCGAGATAATTCAAACTTAGCAGACAACAACCAAGATGTTACTTAAGACTGAGTGATCAGGGTTGGTACGACAAACTTGGTGGCAGCGGCTGGGGCTCTGATATCACTACTTTTATGGCGGAAACTTGGTGGGCTCCTTTACGTTTGTTGGGTTTTGGCATTATAGCACATATTTTGGTGCTTATTTTCGGTTGTGAACTTCTTACCACAATGCAGATTACGGCGTTTCTTTTTTAAGTTAATGCGGGTTTAAGTTTTAGTTTGGTGCGTGCACGTGCCAGTATTTTGTGCATTTTTAATGTGAAATCCCCAACAGTTTTGTTTTATTAGTGATGTAGGCTACATGTATGCGTGTGCTGGTATGTCGCAATCCTCATTTCCTGGAACTGGAGTTCAAATTAATGTTCGTGAACTGAATCAGTTGCTGTGTACCTTCACAGCTGCGAGTTCCGTATAGGGATACAAATTATAATGCTTTCTTTCTAAAGACGAAGTTGTTTTTTTATTCAGTTAATTTGTTAGCTCTTTATTTCACTTCCTTTTTATTGTCTTTGGTACGGTTTGGTTTACTCCATTCTCTACCCAATTTGTTTGTCCCATGTCTGTTACTTGATGGCACACACTAGGTGTGTCTAGATTTAGCGTGTATCAGCTCGATTCATAGACAAGTCATATTTAATTCTGCACTGTTGCAGGCAATTGAGTTGTCAAAGCCCGCGTTGAAGAACTAAGTCGGATGCTGAATTTTTCGGAATATTACACAAGATAACAACAATTCGGGATATTACCTATTAAAACAACAACCCGCCATTTTTATGGGTTTACTGAGAAATCTCCACCATAACACTTTGAGCCGGCTTCGTTCCCAATACGTGCAGGAAGGAAGTCACGGGTTTAAAAGAGGCTGCACCAAATATCTCAATTACATTTTTGAAAAACCTTATCTAATTCACTTCAGACACCTCGTTTAGCAAAGGACACCTATAATGCCTACCTAGATTAAATATCCAACATTGGCATTCTCGAGTGTTTGTGTTTGCTTGGCACCAATATTGTTTTTGTGAAGGAAATATCCTGAGTGGGCGAACTGCCAAGTCTTATGGCTTTGAAGAGCCAAAAATTTCTTTCATTGTCCCATATTTCACCAACTACACTCAAAGCAAACCCAAGTAAGAATAGAACAAGTTTATTAGGCGACGCGCCTCGGGGAGCTTAAATAGCATCCACAACCATATCGCCCTAATACAGGGGTAAAAATAAAACTAATAAATTTTAATCTATATGGAAAAGTTGTCAGTGCAGGATTTTTTTCCAAAACGCATTTGAAGAACAAACGTGACACATTTTGAGGTCAAGAATAGACAACTTTTTTTTTTTGGGGGGGGGGGGGGTTCGCTACCGGTAACCCAACAGTAAAAAGAAGTATGAACCGAAAAATGGGCAGTATTCCAGCAAACGCCAAACCGAAAATAAAGAGAAAAAATATCGGGTGCTAACGTCTTTTATACCTATGTATGAACTTTTATTCAGACACATGGCACAGTCGTTTTCGCTAAAGAATAAAAATCCCGGCCAGTCGAGTCAGCCCGTTCCACCAGTTCTAGCTGCCTTCCTTTCCCCGCAGTTTTCTTGTATTATGGTGATTTTTATTACAACCGTCAGAGAGAGCGTATATTCCTGAAATGTTATTTAACTCAACCGTTTTGCACAGCGATAAAATGTAACAACGAGGAACCTGCTCGCCCGTTCAATACTTCCCTCTGGTCAAGAAGCTACAGCTAGCTAGTACTCTATCCTCCACTTTCCCCCACCCCTCTATAGAAAAGTCAAAAGCAAGCCAAGCCAGCCCTGATTCTTCTATTCCTTCCTTCCTGCCTTCCACGCCAATGCTCGTTCACAAAACCTCATTACAACGACTGCAGTAAGAGCTTGCTGGACCAGATAATTCGTTGAAATGATCCCACCTGCCAACCCATCAGGCGCATGCAATGCTCCACTCCGCAATTTAAAAGACTCGTGCATGCTTCGCAGCCGTAAAAATGGCAACCGAAAATTACACTTTCGTTTTGGAATATCGCGTAAAATGATCTACACATCCTATAGATTGGTTTAACTAAATAACGGCTCTCGGTGATTCGTAACTAAGCACAACACACGTTCAAAATAAAACTGGCATTAAATTGCATCTCGTGTACTGCTAACCACTGCCAATTTGGGAATAAAATCAGATTAACTAACAAGCAGAACCATCGTTAACAAACACAAGTCAGTATGAGAAACCAACTATCAAGAGTTCGATGCGTAAATGCATGAAAAGGACAACATATAAAAAGCTTTAGCCGAGCTAAATCTTACGCTGTTTGCTACTCTCTCACAGGTAAATATAATTGTGAGCGGAGTTGTTAAAAACAAAATGAAGATTCTCCCAGAGAACTTGTTTTCGCCAGGAGAATCTAAGTTATCTGGAGTGGAATCCGACGAAACTGTGTTACAAGATTGAGATCCTTCCCTATGCCTATGGCGCGTTTTTACCTCATTAATGCAGTTTATGCAAAATATTGCGTCACTTCTGCCTCTATCCCACTTCTCCCTACCCTGCTCGCGTCCACTCACTCTTTTCTTGCTGTGAATGTACGATTCCATGCAGGGAGGCGGGCGGGCCCTGTTTTGTAACACAGTTTCGTCGGATTCCACTCAGAGAACTTATATTATCCTGGCGAGAACAAGTTCTCTGGGAGAATCTTCATTTCTCCTTCGTAGAATCCTCTTCACTGTGTTATAAGATTGGGATAGATTAGGAAGCAGTGCACACCTCGGAATCGCTCCGAAGATGGCTGTGGTGACCTTGGTCCCACTTGGCAATCATCCAGTACCTACACCCCAGACCACCCAGGGACCCCACTCATCCGCCACCTCGGCGTCCAAGTAAGGGTCCCAGAGGAGGGCCCCTGCACTCCGCCAGGGAAACGGTCCCTTCCTGGCACAGGCCAACAGCCGGACGAACCAGGCTGCACACTGCCAGTCCGGTGTCACCAGTACTGCCCATATTACTCGATCCACGATGAGCTTGTCTACGCAACGTCCAATCACAGGACATGGGGGGAAAAGGTACGTAAAGAACAGGCCCCAGTTCACGCTGAACTCATCCACAAACTCTGCCTTTGGGCAGCGTCCTACGATCCAAAGCGCTGCAATTGGGCCGTCACATCCGATGCGAACACGTCTACGTCTGGCGTCCCAAACCATCTACAAATCTTCTGGAATGCCGCAGTACACAATCAGAAGTCAAATCTGTCCCTGAAATTTCGAGACAGATCATCCGCTGTCACATTCAACTTCCCCGGCACAAATGCCGAATTCTACGCTGCTCTAGGCTACGGTCTATGGCATTAAGCATCTGGGACTTAGTCCCCCCTTCATGATTCACATACGACACTGCCACCACGTTATCCGAAAGGATTCGTACTACCCGTCCCTTGACCAGGTCTCCAAAAACGTCCAGCGCTTTCAGCCTAGCCAATAATTCTCTCGCATTTATATGCAAGGCAGCCTCCCTGGGTTGTCACCTTCCCTGCGCCTGCGAATCCCCTATGGCCGCTCCCCAGCCCATGTCCGAAGCATCCGTTGCCACCACTACTGCGGCCTCCACAGAGACCCAGGATTTTGCTACCACCGGGTGACTCAGAGCCTTCGCCCACCAGTTCAAATCCTCGCAAGACCCTTGCGAGAGGCTTCCTCCGCGCAGCCCCACACGGCACCAGGTCACCAGGTCGTGTTGCCACCAACGTGTGTGCAACTTGCCGTTCTCCACAGCACACAACAAACTTTCCGCCAGGCCCAACAACCTTTGAAGCTCTTTAACAACCGTGACCGGGTTCCATTGCAGTCCTACAACCAATCGTACCATACGAGCCCATTTTTCAGGTGGCAGCACAAAACGGGCCGACTTTAGATCCAACATCATACCCAAAAATTTCAAATCCTGCGACGGTACCAGAACACTCTTACCGTAATTTACGAAAAAATCTAACTTCCGCAAGGTTTCCAATACTCTCCGCACATCATGGCGCACACCTGCTGCGGACGGACCTATCACTGCAAAATCATCCAGGTAAATGAAAACTAACACACCGGCCCGGCTCAAGAAGCGCCTCACCACTGACATAACTTTCATAAAAGTACCCGGGGCCGAAGCCAAACCAAACATAGACATGCACCAGACTGGTTGGTTAGACATACATAATACTGATTTGGTATTATCATCTCAATCTTCATCATCATCATCTCTGCTACCACAATCATTATTAGCACTGCCATCATTATTAGCACCATCACTACCTTCATGGCCATGATTTCAACCATAGACCCACTCACCACCATCGTTAACATATGAATGCCAATGAATATGCTAGTATTTATTGATAATTATTGTTATGATCGATGAAGATTAAAGTTCAGGAGATGATAAAAATGACGAGAATGATGATGAGAATACTCATCAAGACCCTGGTGGTGACAGTATGAGTATGATGGTGGTGGTTGAGATGGTGAACCTACTTACGTTGTCCTGAAGATTTAGGGTTGACAAAACATGAGGCTGCAATGGTGTTTGGGAAAAAAACTTAATGACAGTAGATAAGTTAAGATTCTGGTACCAAGAATTGGCTAGTCATAGCTTGTGTTTTTGGTTCCTGGGACCGTGGCGTGCTTTATCGCTCAACGGCAACAAATAGCAATATGACCCTAGTAAGTTGTTCTGGGGGCAAGGTGATCCGCATGACTAACATGCCAGAGGGCCCAGATTCGAGCCCAGCCTCTGCCATCTCAGGAATTTTTGGGAAGAGAAGTACCCCATAATACCTCTTGCTCATGTCGATTGTGGCATAAAGATCCAGGAATTTTCAAATGGTATTACCTAGCAAAATTGTCACTCTCTCCTTCTGGAGGTTTTGGCGCCATGGCTTCGGTTAGGAGTACCGGTACATCAAATCTCCAAAATAAGTTGTTCCTTTTTTTTGGTGATAATGCCATTAGGGATAATTTTTTTTTTTACAGTACTCCTGTACTACAAAAGTTCACTTTTCTAAATATTTTATTACTACTTTAATTATTTATAATGCACAACTCCACTTAGTTGTGTACATGACTGTAGATTACATTAGCAAGGTAGACTGTGAAATTAGCCAGGGACTTAGGTTTTAGTGATGGCTGTCACAGTTCCACCATGGAGCTGGAGAGAGAGAGCGCGCGATATACAAAGTCCATGGTTCCACCGTTGGGTGTTCAGAGTGCGTAGAGGAAGCATCAAGCATTAGGTTTAGGTACCTCGGTGTAAAAGGTGATTCTGACTGTGGTACCTGGCAACATTATGGTCACCGGAGCCTTCTACAGCCAACAGCAACAGGTGCTTGTTCCGACTATAACCTACCAGAAGCTGAAGCTAGCCAATCACATTGCAGAGGAACACAAACCCCTCACGCTTCACGAACAGAAGAAAAAACACAATTTGTGTAAACTTCCACACACCCAATTAACGATTCGTATTTTCATGTGGAAATGCGGTCGTCTCATTCATACCAAAACCCCACAAAACATAAGGCTCACATCGAAATAGCATTCAAACACACGCCTCAGAACATGGAATGATTTCCAAACACGGACGTGAGCTTACCAGACAATTAGTTAGCGATCTCCGTCCACGAATTCGCTTTAATCCAGTCTCTTCACAATCCTTTCCCTTGGTGGTGTACAGCCAAAAAATTTATCTGCTTGGATAATAATCGGCTCCTGGTGTTTGGTCATTATCGCCACTGTCAGTGTGGACAAATGTATGTATTTCGCTTATTCGGGAGTAAAGTGAGGGGCGGGAAGAGGAAAGGATCATTGCAAAAGCCAATCCAAATACAGCTAAGTAATGTGATAGGGCGATCATATTAATTCTTTCCACGGCATGAATGGAAAAGGGGAAGCGTGTTCATTCTTAAATCAGCAGCAATGAAGCAGGGAGAGCATGGTTATTCTTAGCACGGTAGCATTTGGCAAAGAAAAAGGGCGAGTGGTAGGAAGTGTTAAGGTTAATGGCGATTACTTAGTAAGTCAGTAACAAACGAAATATTATGACACGTATTGTAGATGGAATTTCTCTGGGCAATGAAATTCTAGGCTCCAACAGAAATACACGTTAGTGCGACAACAAATAAACCACCGTAACAACATGACTTTCCACTACAGTGGCATACGTTATGCTGGGACCAGTTATTTTGTTATAATTTCACTACCACCGATCGGTGACCGCAACTAAATGCTGCCATAATGGCCATTTACTCTCAGATCCAAGTAAAATTGCAAGACACTTCAATTGCTGAATGGTGTGTGCACAGATTTTCACCACTACTACATAATTAGGAAACTGAAAACTAGCATACTCACCAAACCACGATTAGTGTCATTTTAGCTACAAAAATTAAAAAATGCATACTCTGGTGTCATGCACTCCACCTACTAAATCGTTTACTTGCTTTGTTGCCTTTTTTTTCACAAAACTCAAAAAAGAACTAATAAGATTCTGATGGATACCCAGCACATTACAATCAAAGCTACAATAAGACTACATGTTCACAGCGTCAGACTACATAATGCTCCATCAACAAATACGCCCATCACAATCAAAATAGCAAAACGAAGCGACATCACGCAAAAATGAAATGGACCAAAAATAAAAGGGAAAAAAACGGATAAAAGACATTTCTTTCGGCTTTTCTCCCCCTCAAAAGGCACATAAATGCATGCATGCACGCTGCATTGCACTTTCAATTTTGAGTGTATACGGCTTCGAAAATGAAAGTACGCCACGAAGACAAAAAAGGGTAGTAGAAAAGCTACACACAAGAAAGAAAAAAAAGTCCTGAGCAACAGACATACAGGGCACGGATCGTCCTCCTCCTCCTCCTCCTTAGCCAACCGAACAATGGGTTTATTATTACGAATGCATGAGCGAGTTTGCATGCAGGCAAATTTCAAGCTCTGCAACTGCGAGAAGCTTCCTTCCTTCTAGACGGTCTTCTCTGTGGTCTCAATCCCCAGCGAGCGTGCACTTGCACTGCAACCATCCCAAAGCCCCCATCTCTACCCCCTCAACCCCAACCGGCCTTGCTTTGCTGCTTCCACTTCGGTATTCTAATGTCTTTTCTTTCCCAAACTGGTATTGATCAGCCATAAAACGGGGGCGAAACCCAGGCAGGATTTGTAGGCTTCATCCGGGAGAAGTGACAGGCACACAACCTCAAGGCAGGACACACAAAGACCCTGGTGATGGGATCCAAGTCGCACTAACACGTTCGTTTCGGTTAATTCCCCAAATAGCTATGCCTGCTGAGAACTGAAATCAACTCAACCCCACATGTTCTGTATTTCTTACTAGACCCGTTACATCGATTCGTGGAGAGGCAATGAAAGGTATAGGTAACTCAAGCGCTAAACACAAGGCAGGCTGTAAAAGGCTATTATTGCAGCCACTAACATACGACCACTCCACTCCTTGACTGGCGAAGAATTTAAATAAAAGCATGTTACCATTGTAATATCAAAGTCACGCGTTATAAAATGACTCAACCAACGGAAAACCAACGGCAGTTTGATTTAAGTGAAGGCGTTTGAACATGCAGCTCGACATGCCAACCCACATAACTTTCGTGGTGCTAACAATATCTTACGCTTTAAAGCCAGACGCAACATATTGAAGAATACATTAAAAGTGAGTGCCAGCCTGTACCACTCATCGTAAGCTGAAGAAACGTGCCAACTTTAATTACACAAACACAGGATTTACAGAAATTACAAACCTAGGAGTAGCCTGAACAAGTTCCTGGTGATGCATCAGAAGGCACCGACATGAACAAAATGTTTTCTATAATAACCTAATAGTCTACTCTGCTGAGAAAAGATGCAAGACAAGTAATACACAGAGCCGAACACAGAACAACTTAGCAACAGAAACAACTTTCCGTCAGTTCGAACGAAATCTTAAAAACCCACACACCCAAATCATCACCATTTCCCTATCCACCATACATGTAGCAAGTTCTTGCCGTCTGCTCACACTTGGGAAAAGTAAGGTGGCAGGGAAAGAATAATACCCCACCAACAATCAAACTTCACGTGCACAGCCGCTGTTTGGGATGATTTTGCCATGTGCTATCACTGGCTGCGGTCTTAGCTAAATTAATTTACCAACTTGCCACCAATGTGTGTGTTTTTTTTTTCACGCACACCTTTGCTTGGAATTAGTGACTTATTCATTATAGAAAAACTGTTGAGTTTTGGGATTTAGTACCAAACTGCAAACACTGGGGTTCTCGTTTCTTTCAGGGAAAGTTGCAAACGTGCTGCAGTCCCGCTGACCAAGTTTTAGACCCTGCTTTCCCGGAACCACCAACTTTCTGCCACTGCCTCTATGGATTTAGTGATTTTCATTTAGATCTATTGGCAACAAGCAACATGCAAACAACAAGCAAAACTGAAAAAGCAACTCATAAGTTTAGAGGTCCGGATTTATTTGCAGTGCATTTAGTTTGCCACATTACACAATTTATTGCATAGGGTAAAGGAAATATTAACATTTTTAAACCATGGTAACCAATGTCAAATTTTGAATTAGTGTTTTTGCACGAAAATGTCCAAATATTTCAAACACAAGCATCTAACATTTCCAGTTTGATTTTCTGGACAGCAGGTAAATTAGCTATGCACACTGACAGCTAAATTACTACTTCCAAAAATAATAGCAACTCGGCAAAAACATGTTTGCACAAAAAATTCACCAAGTAAATTTATTACATTATGGCCTAATAAAATATATTTCAAAGAACAGTCGGTAACTTCAAAGTTAAACATTTTCCTTCTCTTTCTTTCTAGCATCAAATTTCCATAAACTATAGCAATTGGCAGCAGCCGCAGACCCAGTAGCACAACTAATTAATTCTCCAACAGAATTCTGGCAATTATCCAAACGGAACCGATACTATTGCCGAACGAAAAGCCGATGGTTCTTTTGCCGACTTAATGCAGGCAATTTTGTTGTTGCAGGGTACAATTACGACGAGACGCTAATAACCCCTGACCGTAGTCCTTTGGAGCAAAAATCAAAGGCCATGGGTGTACAATCCACACCCACACCCAGTATAGTAATGACGACCAACTGCATTAATAACACAAAAACACTGCTCAGCATAAATAATATCAAGCCCTGGCAGAATGGGTGTTGTTTAGATTTAATGAAATCCTGTTGTGCAGAACAAGATGGGCAATACAGTCATTACCATGGCTAGCAGCAGAACACGCATGAAAAGAGCCAAAGTTCCAACAAAGCCAATTTTGTTGCAGCCATCCGGGCACACATATGCGCCTTCATCTGACCACCAACCCTTATGCGACGAAAAATAATTACTCCCAACACTTTTCCACAAACGCCTAAAGCGTGCAAGCTGTCTCATCCAAGCCATAAGTCTACGAAATTTGATTTGGCTTCCTCAATATATCAGACTTCATTAAGCAAACCGAGATGGAGAGAATCCTAATGATGGAGCCAAAAGTATGCGCAATTCCTTTTTTATTTTTTTTATTTTGTCTTTGGCACGATAGTAAAAGGAAGCAATTGCTTCTATTCTGTCAAAGATGGTGACAAGCCATTACACTAACAGCTATTTAACAGTTTAATGATCCATGAAAGTGTTGGCTCTGCGGAACAACGGTGGAAGATATGAAAGCATAAGATGCAGGCAACGAAAGGCTAATACAGCAAATTTGTAGAAAACCGTAGTGTTGCTTAGCTCTTTCGTATCGTAGCAGCCAAACAGAAAAGGAAGTCTCAATGCCCACCATAAGCTTTAAGAGGGATCCGGACATCGCGGACAACTGGAAAGCATAGCAGAGTGGTAAGTCATCTACTAAAACCAAAAACTCAAAAAATCGTAACTTTTTCAGGATTATCGTAACTGGAATACATAAAAAATATCATAACCTGAAAACAACTTGTGTTTTGGGAATAACGAAAAATAAAAAAGACCAAACCCAAAAAACATTTCTTGTGCAATGGACGCAACAGAAATGTTTTTGTATTGCCGTATTGCCTTGCGGCCCAATTTTTTTTTTTCAATTCCATAAAAACGAACAATATAGAACGTTAGATAAAAACAATACATTGCGGGTTGGATTCTTTAGTTGTTCTTCATCCAGTCGCTGCTCAAAAATTCAAGACATATTGAGGAAAAAATCACGGCTCCTTTGAAAACCGTGGCTGATACAATCTCGAGAATGTGCGAGGGCGAATGCCTCATAATTTCCACAGACTGTTAAGGCGGCAAAAATAAAGGTTACCAAGATGCCTACTGGACTCCTATCTGCGTACGAGACACAGAAAGCACAGTTTACTGATAAAAGATTAGTGTGCCAGATTTCCAAGTTAGGCAAATTAGCTGTAAGTACATGAGCTGATACTGCAAACAGCTCCGTTCGAAATAAGTTCTGTTTGTGTAAGGCCTATCACGAAGAGTGATTGTTCGACCACCAGCTAATAAGTTTATAGGCGTTTTACCCAAGACACTGCATCGCCGCGAAACTGCTGCAGTCTAATTTAAAACTAGACTGCTGGTTGGATGGATTGGGATGAAAAAGGACACAGAGTTCGTACGCAGCTGCGGAGCTTGTCAGACTTGCAAACCATTTCAAAGCCTGCTGGCCTGATAAAAAACCTTCAAATATCCCATGGGAAAAACACCTATGATCTGGTTGGGCTTTTGCCCACAAAATTTGGGTTCAAATGGATACTCTGTGTTCTGGATGCAGTTCTCGGCCTGAATTCCATGCTTATAGAGCAGCCAAAGCGAAACAAGTGTCAGAATGTGTGAAAGGTGTCGTGCTGCAGGGGACTTTTTCCGAGCACATTTCTCTAAAACCAGCACGTGGTTTTTTTTTTTGTTTTTAATATTTGGCATACTTTGTAGACCAAACTGGGTCTAAAAACACAGTTTGCAACACCTTACCATGCCCAACTAACATTGTTTTGAGTACGAACAGCCTGTTACAGTGACCAGGATCTCCATTTGCAGGAATCCACATCTGCTATTCAGAGTTCTGTGTCTGGAAGTTTAACCTTTACTTCCAGTGAACTTACATTGGACGAAATCCGGCATACTCGTTTGGGATTGAATTGGTTCGGCTAGCAACTGGCCCAGCGCTGGAAAAACGAGATATGACTAACGTTCAAACAGAGGTTGTTCGGCACTTGGCTGACGAGTTAACGGTAAAGTGAAGGGCATGACAGAAGATCGATTATGATCGAAAACATACTCCACAAACCCTGTAAGTTGGTGATTATGTTGCCCAGCAGTTCATACACTACGTGATGCAGCACGAGGAAATGCAGCCTCTTGCGCCAAAATTGACTGGGCTTTACCTAATCTCAGCGCTAAAAAGTGAAAATGCATACATGTTACGAGTTATCATACATGCATACTAATGATAATTTACAGGCGAATTTTCGGTGGCTGAGGTCTCCCACCTTCTTCAGCCAAGTCTCGGAAACCTGCAAGCAACTGCACAAACGTTGACAAATTTGAATTCGGCATACGATCTCTGTGGGACTAGCTCAAGCTATTACTTGGACAGCTCACTATGTTGACGGTGCTACCCTCTACCTGTGGTGTAGGCTAGTAAGGAAAGGTCTCCACTGTGCTTCAAGTGGATGTACTAGATATGGTGCACTGAACTGCCTGGTGTTTGGATAGGAGGGCTCCTGTTCATTCAACAAAGGGACTTTATTTCACGGCAGTGTGAAATTGACAGGGACTCTCGCAGGTGATTTTCGTCACAGGAGTTTCAATGCAGCAACACTCGGGTGTTTTCCCAGTCAATAGTGTACTCAGTTTTGACTTTGTGTGCTGCGTGGCACTTTTTTTTATTTATGCTTTGGCTGTTGCTTGCAGATGTTCGGAGACCCTTTTGCTAACCACAGCAAAAATAGAGTGCCATCGCAGCACACAAAGTCAAAACTGAGCACACTATCCACTGGGGAAACACCCCAGTGTTGCCGCATTCAAACTCCTGTGACGAGAATCATCTGCGAGCATGAGAGTCCCTGTCAATTTCACACTGCCGTGAAACTAAAATCCCATTGTTGAATGAACAGGAGCCTTTCTATCCAAAAATCGTGCAGTTCTCTACACCTTATCTAGTACACCAACTTGAAACAAAGTGGAGACCTTTCCTTACTACACCACAGGAAGGAGCAGCACCATCAACACAGTGAGCTGTCCAAGCAAGTGCTTGAGCTAGTCTCACCGAGATCGTACGCCGAATTAACATTTGTGAACGTTTGTGCAGTTGCTTGCAAGTTTCCGAGGCTTGGCTGAAGAAGTGGTAGCTATCAGCCACCGATATGCCGCCTGTAAATTATCATTTGCGTGGAACGCTTGGTGTTTCGTGGACTGTTTGAGTTATTTCCATTAAACCAAAGTAAACTCGACGTTATGTCAATCCTTATGATAACCAAAAAACATTTTATCAGCAGACGTTGTTGCAAAAGGATGGAAATACGTAATACTTTTCCTCTAGGCCTACAGCATAAAGTGATGCCAACATGAAGTACAGGGTGATCGACAAAAAACTGACGACCCAAGATTTTCTAAGTCCAATTTTTCTAGTTAGCACCCCTCAAAACCAGGAGAGGACAGAAATCTTCCTGTTTCATTAGATTTGATTTCTGTTCTCTCCTGGTTCTGAGGGGTGCTAACTAGAAAAGTTGGACATAAAAAATCTTGGGTGGACCAAGTTTTTTGTGGACCACCCTGTATATTATATGGCTTATATTGTAACTGAAAATAAGAAACAAAAAGACTCAAAAATTGAACAAGTTTATTCTACAATTATACAACCGTGAAGCTACTACACAACAATATGGTACAAGGAGATGCGTGGACTGAGCAAGCAAAGCGAATAATTTTCAAGTATTATGATTTTTTTTAACGAACAAGCACAACCTTTTTAGCTATTATAATAACTCTATAACTCTTGCGTCCCAAGAGTTTATACATCGGTTGTGTGGTGCTAGGCAGCAACTAAACCAAATGAAGCATGAATCAACGCCAAGAGAATAAGCGAAGCAAACGCTATGGCTAGTATAACATGATGGTGCAAAGACTGATTGTATGCCTTCATCATTCTTCCACAAATTCGTATGGCGTAAAATCCAACACAAACTTATTACTTTGTGGCACCTAACGGTAACGCAATATGAAATGACCAACCAAATACTGATATTTGATTCACTATTCGCTTCCTTCAGCAGGAATAACGTATTAGACTTGATCGAAAAGATGTCCGACATTTTAGGCTACTTTCATAGGCAGCTCAAGTGAACTTCTCGGTGACGTCTCGTTTCGTTTTTTTGCTAGAAGTTCCATGCACTTCTCACCCAGTGCACAAGCCCATAGTCTAATGGGCTAGGTTTTGTCCTTTCATACCAGCAAAATCCGGTACCAAGTTTACAAACGCCAATGCAACAGCTGGGGAGCTTGTCTGGTCTTTACAGCCAGTGCCTAGCGTGCGTTGTCAGAAAGCCCCCTTGTGAGTTGCTTCTACTGGCATCTAGTCTTATTGTATTGCTGCAAACCCAAGGAGCCACAAATTTAGTTACTTTTTTTTTTTTTTTTTACTTTCTTTACATTTGTAGTAGTCAGAGACGTTCTCAGTGGGGATTGGATAAGTGCCCCCTCCCCATCCTTATCTGGCAGGAAGCGTCTCCTCACCTGAGTGCAATGAAAAATATTGCCACCACGCTTAGGTTGTAGAATTTGAGAAATGGCTAGTGAGACTCATCATTAGTGTCGAAATCTCATTGCTCAAAACGTTAAAAGAAAAAATAATAATAGTAAATGCAGCCATAGTGAAGCAAAACTTCCTTTATTGTGAACGAAATTATGCACAGTTTAGGCAACACTTTTCGAATCGCTCGGCTCACAGAGGTCTCGCGAACTTGTGGTTGGGCTTAAAATGTGCGCGGGGACGAGGGCTAGCCCGACACCGAGTTTCATGATGTTTAGACGGCCAGTGTTTGAGCCTTGACACTTTGAAATGACCGACCGAACAGTCGCAGGCGACCACGATTTGGATTATCTTTCATCAAGGAATGTGTTGGGGCGGTAGGGGGAATAGGGGGCTCAGTTTGACATTCTTCCATGGGCCTCCAGTGACTCCGTGGTTTGTAGTTAAGTATTTCTTTCATCACGGGAGTAAATCATTAATTAGATAATCAGTAGTGAGGTAGGAGGAAGAGATATATTTTAAATTGATTATAACATGCAGCATTTCTCACCACACAATACTGTTTGCGAGACCCTAAGCAAGCAGTTTTTGACGACCAATGTCATAACATGCACAATGCTAATTAAGAAGATTATGTTCAACACAATAAATTCTCCCCAATTTCACTCTGGCAGATGACATCTTACTTATTCACGCTACAGCACACATTTTATACACCAAATATCGTGCCTCACGCTACAAAGAAAACAAACAAAAGCCAGGGTATATTTTTAAAGCCTTGCATTGTTATTCCAAGAGGCATTCGGGGGTAGAGAGGCCGTTGAGGCTGACAGGAGGTTCCACCCAGAGCATTAGCAGAGCTTTCACACTTAATCCCCCCGTGTTGCGAGCCACGTTGCCACTTCGCCAGGATTACAATGATAATATCCCCTGAATTATTCACAAAAATTAATTTCCATTCCGAGGAAAACGAGCGCTCACCATTATACAGTTGTAAATGATAGTGCTCCTAATTCTGACGCTTCCATTTGGATAATTGCATTAAACCTACATCGTGCGCTATCTTTTGTAGAACTGTGCTGTGAACCACACGCTCTCCGAATCCCGTACGGCTGTTAACTACGTTGCGGGAAAGAAACTAAGCCTTTTTAGCCTATGACCACCCACAAGGATAGAGCTAAGCAAGGAAATTGTATTATCCATCCACGTGCAGTGTCATGATACAAAAAGAAGATGCCAACGGGTTTAAGGTTTGGTAAACGGGCCTTAAAATGAAAACGGCATTCATAGTTTAGATAATAATGGATTTACAAAGAGTATACGGATGTTATTTTATTCTATTGGAACGCCCTGGTGTACTTGTGGTATACATACAGAAGAAACGATGAAGCAGTCTTAGCCTCGTTTACACACATGCAAAGCAACAACATGACGCAAAAGAAAATACGCCAATGTACACGCGCGTGAATGTGCTAGGGAAGAGCAATCCGCTTTGATGGCGCTGCATGCAAAGAGCTAACAGTAGCTAGCTGTAGCCAAAAACCGGAAATGTACTACTATCGTTGGTTCTTTTACTTCCGCCCAAAATCCGTAAGTAACCTAATTAAAACCAAACCATCAACATCATCCATTAAAAAAAAAACACTACAAGTTTTCTAACTTTCGTTTAGTTTATGTTTGTTACGCGCATTTGCATTGTGCCACTGCTTAGCACAGAATGAACTGCTGAATGAATTGCTTTATTTTCTCAAACAGTACAAAACGTTCTCCAATCATTTCTATGCATTCTCCCGCACTGCAATACCTTTGTTGTCATTCCTGGCTTTGTTTTAAGCATGTAGCTTCTCCCCGACAGCTTTCGTTAACAAGTTTGTAAGACTTCATGTTACTCTACTGACCGCGGATTGGCTTTTTTCGTCATGACCCAAACGAAGCGAAGACGATAGATTTGAAACTAATAGCGTTCACTTGGCTCTTCTGCACGCGCTATAGGCTCTTGCTTGGTTGCCTCACGTGAGCATTAACAGCACTTCGCATCGGCATAAACCAAGCTTTAGGCTGTTATACTTTGTCACGTGGGTCTTTTCCAAGGAATGGTACAAAAATATTTCTTAAGAACAAGGAGACTTTCCTTAGCTGAGCATGCTGTCTCCTGACCTGCTGACCTGAGGACAAATATATGTGTTAGGACTAGAGGGAAAATATGCAGACAATGCCCAGAATAAACATGATTTATGCAAGCGCAAAAAACAAAATAATGCATAAATTGTTAATCCAGTGTTAAGGTAAATATAGGAAACATAAAGGGAAGCAGTTTGTTGTTGCTTGGTAACTGGACAAGCTACCATTTGGGATCGGTATTTAAGGGTCAGTGTTCACCAATGGAAGAATCTACCGCAGCACCACTTAGTGGCCTTGACATCGTTAACTTTATAGATTGCTCCCAGGTGCCCGAGGACAACAGATTTTCACTGAATAATTAAGGAGGTTGGCTTGCACTAGCTTTGTTCCTTTGAACACAAATTTCTTGGTGCATTCCCATGCTTCTAAATGGAGCTAGATTCTGCAGACTTTCTTTTGGTAAACAGCCACCTTTAAACCTACTTCAGGCAAAAGGGGAAAAGTCTGATAAGAGTAGAGCCAAACCTGACATTTATTCAAGGAACTGATCATTCCTCATATACAAATTCGCTTCTATCAATTCGGAATTTTAATTTTCTGTAACCAACAAGAACTATTCAGAATCAATGCATTCTCAATGCAGGGTACAACAGCAGATAGTTAGCAACAATTCGTTTTCATGATACAATCCCACCAAACAATTTTGAAAGAAAAAAGGCAATATTCGTATTAACTCCTTATGACCACGCGCTAATGCGCGATTGCAGTAGCAGTGGTAGCAAGTCGAACCAGGTACGATCATGCGTTTGTAGCTGTTTGCATTGCAATCTGTTAGTTTACAAACCACTGGGTCTGCTTGTGCTGGGTTGCACTTGGATGCTGTTCTCGAAGGGGGTTAACATCTATTCCAACTGCTTAGGTTTTTTTGAATCAAGAGAGTGACAAGCTTAGTAGAAAATTTCACAGATCACTTCACATATAAACAGAGCACATTTCTAGAGTAATCTTCCCCAATGCACATGGCCAGGCTTAAAGCTGGAACCTTTCCCACGTGAGTCCATCTATCAGTCCTGTCATCATCTATTTTAATGGTGATTCCAGCAATCAAACTATCACTTTAAAAAAACATCACTTTGTTTTAGTTACTTTACACAGCATAGGCTACGTTAATTAACGTCGGCGAACAATGCTAGCCTAGTAATGGTCAGGAGGTAGTCCGTTGTCTCTTTTAAGTGTAATGCTGCGAATCACTTATAAGCTATTGTAATTGAAAACAAAGAATGATATTATTATACTAGCTGGCAACGCGTCTAACCTGTCAAGGTAATCCGTCCCACAGCGGCATGTACCCATTGCACACCCGTCGGCTTGTCCCCATATGTGGCTTCCATTACCCAGATTACAGAAAAACCACACGCTAGCAGTTTATCGGATGGCATTGCTATAGCTGCAGATGATAGTCGTCGATCGCTTACAGTATTAATAATGGAAATGTATGCTATATATTATTTTAGCTAATTTGTGTATGACGATTTAACATCACCACTGGTTTCGGGCAGCACATTAAGCTGTTAGCATTTCA
Source organism: Lithobius niger (assembly GCA_023313725.1). Lineage (NCBI taxonomy): Eukaryota > Metazoa > Arthropoda > Chilopoda > Lithobiomorpha > Lithobiidae > Lithobius > Lithobius niger. The sequence goes on along the minus strand of JAHWFP010053335.1, from coordinate 59,592 downwards.
GCATTATAAATATTAGTGACGTCTTTCTAATACCATGTTTCCATTCCACAAGCGACCATTTGTTTTCAAGCTTTGAAAACGAACCTAGAATAACAAGATTGCTTTCACCCATCTCAAATTAGCCTCGGTGCACTAACACTTTTGACAGAGTACTTACTTGCCAATTTCGCCAGTTTTTTTTTAACATTTTAATATTGCAGGCTGAAACTCAGTTTTAGCTCGACAGCAAAACAATCCAAAGATACGCAAGTGATTCTGCAAGCCAACTGCCAAGTCAGGCAAGATGCCAACAGCAATAACCATGTAATTGGATCTTTGAAAACTCTAAGCTGTCCGTAAACCTTGGATTAGTCTGGGAATAGCTGGAGGAATATATCAACGGAAACTGCAGAAAGACTTCCACCAAGAACGTTGTTCAAGTTCCAAAACACAACCAAGAAATCTCAAGAAAGTACAAATGATGCCAGAACAAACAATGACGAGGACGACTTCTATAAGGCTGATTTCCATGGCTTGCAAAAGTGACTGACAATACTTATTTTAGCAACACAAAAAATAAACGAAGTGAAACGGGATACACTACTAGCATTAAAATTTTTACAAACAAAAATAGGTATAGGTCAAGAAAGATTACCAACGTTTTTAAAATGTGGTTTGCACAAAAAGGCCAGGAGATTTCTTAATACTAAACAGTACTACATGAGACATGTTTTTTTGCAAGCCTAATGAATTATTGTGGAAATTATTAATTTAATACGGCCAAGTACCATGTGGTGTTTAATAATGAGGAATGATTTTTGTTTAAACATGTGTAGTATAAAATTTGCTATGTAACAGCTGAAAAGGAGTAAATTATTTTAAAAGTAATTTTCTGAAAACATCTACGAACAAAGTCTATTGTCTGTTCTACACTGTCTTGGAAACTTGCCATTTAACTTTTGTGGGCACAAAGGTCAAGAATGGCTACTGTGACAGAATTAAGTTAATTGCAGTCCGTTTAGAAGTTTACAGGTACGAGGAACCAAACTTTCAACTAGTCTAACCCAGATTGTAATAGTGCTGTGCAAAATGGAAAAATTGATGCAGAACAGTATGGTGCACATCCTAAAACTGTTCTGCTGCTATAAAGCAATACATCGTATTTTATTCTCGCCCACACTGCTATTTTGACGAAACGTTAGCAAACAAAACAATAAAATGGAATATGGGAATAAAATGGGAATATGAAAAAGTAAAGCGCCCGTTTTGTTGCATTTCATGGTGTATCACCAACCTGATCACAGTTCGTAACCCTTTCGTTCATGATGCCCTCGAATAAGGACAGCTACTAGACGGGCCAAGAACTAACACAAGCTTTATAAGGGGACCCTGAGCAAAACCGAGCAGCAACTGCCCAGTGTATTTCATTTTCAAACAAGTGAATGCCGGTTCTCATCCCACGACTGGCCTATTTAAAAATAAAGACATCAGAAATTATTTGCGTCGGAAAGGGTTAAACAATGTTTTTCCCAGCAGATGGGCTACTAGATGGGCCAATAAGTCCTACGTACCACACAAACTTTGTGAGGGGGCCCCAGGGACCCCATCCAAAGCGAACGGAACACCCCAGTGGTCAGAATCCTTGTCTCCAAACCAAGTGAATGCTGGCTCGGGTCCTGCACGAACGACTAGTTAAAAAAAATGATCAGAAGTAATTCATGACAGAAAGGGTTAAATTAAAAATGGGCTGTTGTTATGATTGGCTTATCAGCAACCTGATCACATTTATCAAGTTAAAAGTATCCAGTGCTGTTACATTAAGATGCTTATCGGCAATCTGATCACATTATGTTCATAAATTTCGTTGTCGCACTATCGTTATCGAAGAATTTTTTTTTAAATGCTTTGGTCATAAATTGTTTTGCTAATCCCCAGTTAAATCTCCTGCTAATCCAGTTTTCACGAAATGTTCAACCAAATTTTATACACCAAATGTTAGGCTCCCGACAAAAATACTAGGTATATAATGTTGCCCTGCAGTAATACATATCCTACAGCATGATAGGTAATATCCAGCCTGCAGCACGATATTCGACGGGATTTAACCTAGCTTTAGAATCCAAGCAAACTAACAAGTTGGCAAATGGAACAACGAGTTTTGTAAAAACTTATTAATTCTACTTCTGTTCGGCAAAACCGGAGTTCACTCTTTTAAAAACTAAAAATATGTAGTAACACAAAACATCAATTCGTAACACTTCCAAAAAAAAAATATAGCAATTAAAATTTATTCGTCTAATCTTAAAAGTGGAAATAATGACGAATCTCTATACAACTTTTGCAAGGAACAAGAACTTGCACTAGCTCTCACTTTAAGTCTTGAATCCCACCATGGACCAACACTAGTTCAGTGAGTCGGAACATTTATTCATGACGGTAATTTTCTCCTTTATGGCAAGAAAAAAGGACTCCTGATGCCAAAATGGTGGAGATGTGTTTACAGACTAAGCATAGGATGTATGTATGGGTGGGCGAACAATTGTCAGCTGCACCTGCACTCAAATTAAGTGCTCGCTAGGCCAGTCTTAATTACAGTGTTGGCACCAGCCCTGAAGCCGCTTCCTCTACTTAGACAAAGCAACACAGCTCTTAACTGCAGACGAATATTTTAAACCACAGCTGAAGCTAACAGGAGGTGGGTTTCCAATATACAAAACAAGGTTCATAACTGCAAGTAAAGCACGACAAGTTCTATAATAGGCTGCTGTAGCTTGTTACACGAGCAAATCTGAACTTATCCGCAGATTTTGCTTGGTCGAATACATTAAAACATATGGCTTTCCGTTTATTCTTGGTTTAATAAATATTGCGTAGATGTAGTATGGCATGTGTCAGCATTTTCTTCTTTTTTTATTGGCAGAAAGGAAAGCAATGGTAAGCTAGCCCGGGAAAATCTTGTCGTTAACTGCTTTACTTCGCCTAATTTTGGAATTTATTAAGATTACGAACTCGGCATTTTTATGTTTCAGATTCAATGATTTTAAGTCTTAATTATGATTCAGTAGAGTACTAATTCATAAGTGTAGGAACTAACAGACAACCTGGCTAAATTTTAACTGTCAACTTTTGAGTTAGATGTAAACGAAACAAGAAATTGCAAAGTTCAGTTGTTCATCACAGCCTCCCTCAAACCTAAATGTCTGGCCACTTTTTCTTGTACATGACGCCCGTAAGCCAGAAAGAAATTAGGCGATCCTTAATAAACGTGGTCATACAATGGCGAATTACTGTATTTTACGACAAAAATACTGCGCACACTAGTTATTTTTATTAGCCTATAATTTTCATATTAAGCTTAACAAATTACGTGTCTTTCCCATTTATTAACACAAAAATGAAATTGGCTGCAGAGACTATACCACACACTATGGTTGTTTACTGTGACGTGCATATCACGTGACTGGGCTAGCCCAATCAGACGGCCAAACAGCCGTTGTTCTCGTTCGTCATTGGCTAACTCATGGTGACGTCACGGCAAACAGCCATTGAGCATGGTTTAGTAATCAACGAACGAGCTAAGTTTGACAAGAGAGCAGCAATGATCGAAAAAAATGCATCATAGTCTGGGAATTAAACTCAGGACTTTGGATTGGGCCTCCAATACACTAAGTACAGCACTATGTCAACTAGACACTATCAAGCGCTTTGCTAACTTGCCATAAGAACACCCTTAGCTGCACACAACATTGACTCCATTATCTTTATTACTAATAACCTTGTTGTAGCCTTCAGTCACCACCCTGACTTCAGGTTGTTGTATACTGACGGTAATTTATATTAGAAGCGATCTTGGTATTGTTGAGTTACTACAGTGGCCTAGTGCATTGGACGCCCATTCTAAAGACCTCATTTGTCATCTAGCTGTGCACAATGTTGGCTCCAATATGTTTCGTTGTTCATTTCTATTTATTTGTCTCAACACACAAAATAATTATAACAAACAAAAACGTCAAGTGTGCCTTAAAAAAGGGGGTTATATGATTGAATTTTCACTTGTTAAAATGAACATGAATAATAATTGAAGATTTTTAATTGAAATAATAAAATGTACAATTGAGAAAATTCCATCTGTTAGGTGCTGTTGTGCTTTACGTTTTAAATATATGATTGGTAAAGCACAACAGCACCTTAATAGATGGAATTTTCTCTAGTGTACATTTTATTATTTCAATTAAAACTCATCAATTTTTATCCGTATTCATTTTAACAAGTGAAAATTCAATCATATAACCCCCTTTTTTACGGCACACTTGACGTTTTTGTCTGTAATCCGTGTACCTTTTTTACAGCTATGGCGTTGCGCTACTAAGCTTTATGCATGCAGTCGATTGTTGCTGGTCACTTTGAAACAATTCAACTCAGCTATGAAAGCCTGCATCTGCGAAATAAATACGCCATTCTATCGTTTCTAGCTGCCAATTTCGAGGCCGCCTCGAAATTAACAACGTAGCTTAGTTTGGTTTAAAGATCTATATCGTTTACCTGTAACACGAATTCTTTCATTTCGCCCTTCAACAATCGACTTTTTAGCAAAGACATAACACGCGCACGAAGAATGGATATGAAGTTTGAGTGGCATTGTTCCCTAATTACAATGGTTAAAACAATGTAAAACAATCAAAATGATCGTTCAGGGACTTGTAACTCCGGAATGGCTCGACCAATCGAAAGAGTGGTCTCTGTGAGGATGAAGCCTAGGGAAATTTCTGGCTTAGATCATGTTTCAGATTTTAGGTAGGTGCAGTAGTTTTTTCTGAAATTGTGTCACACAAGAACAATAACAACACCACCACCACCACCAAGAAGTGAACAGTTTTCAAATTTCAGTGTGGCTCCGTACGTTTACTCTTGCACGGAATTGCATAAAAGTTGGTATAAACGTTGGGAAAAGTTGCTATCTACTATCTGGCCAAGTTTGGTCGAAATCTATTGAATAGAAACGGAGAAATTAATAGTTTTAGTTTTGCTGGAGAAAGGACTTCAATCATATACATACACGGCTTATAACTGCTATACTGTTGTTGTTTGACGAGCACCCAGCGTTAGCCACGGTGCCAGACGAAGAGAGGGACGATTTTTCTAGGTAAATCCTATCGGAAATGTCTAGGATTTTTACATGCCACAATCGCCATGAGCATGAGACATCACCGGACCTTTCTCTTCCTGAAAATGCCAGGGGTGGCTGAGGCCGAACTCGAACCCAGGACCTCTGACACATGAGACGGTCATGCTAACCATCAGACCACCTTCCCCCGCACTAATTGCTCTGCTAGTTTCATCAACAGAGGATCGAGAATTGCACACCTACGTTATATGTAGGCTCATACCGAGGCCGATAATACTGTTTAACCGACAAACCTAAACACACACTTGGGTGTTTTTCACATGAACCACGACAGATACTACAATAAAGTTCAGTAAACATTCTAACAACACACACATGACTGCAGACATTGTTCACACATGCACACTATGCAATTACGTATGCACACATCGTTACTCAAAACACAGATGTGCAAACTTGGAGTAATTACCTCGCTTCGTTATGGGAGGCCTTATTCGTACTAAAAGCAACACACAGCGGGAGCGTATTGCTGGATGATTATGACGTCATCAGCAACTATGGCATGATGTGTCTTCAGAGTAGAAACAGGACGTAATGTTATGATCATACTATCAACATGGATACAACAATGGGTGACTTTGCATGTGTGGGCGTTTGTTTGTATCAATTTGTAGGTGTGTCAAATCAATCACGCTACCAAGTTACAGTGCAACAGTCGGCACTACTATCCGATGGTGTAATGCAGTATCGCTGTGCAACGATGAGGTGGTGGGAAATCGAAATCAGAGTGGTCTTGCTTCGACTACGTAACCGGTTGGCACCAATAACGACAGTGCAGTGTAATGTGCCTCTTCAGGCCTGGATAGAAATACCAATGCACTACATAGTGAAAGATTTGATCGTTATTACTGTAGTACTAACAATCGAAACTTTCATTGATGCAATTGAGAAACCAGGGAGGAGAAAAAAATAAGCACATAACATGTTTTGTACAGATTCGACACGGCAACCAAAGTGAGCATTTTCATTCAAACTCTCGCATTCTAGTCTGTCATTCTGCAGTACAGTTGGTAATGAGTTTTGAAACATTGCAGTTTGAAAACAAGCTGTGAAACTTCGAACTGAAACTACTTATTGATGTAACCGACGTTGAAGCATGTCTTTAGTGGTCAACGAATGGTAGTCCAGTGAAGTAATAGTGTTTAGCACAGCTGCAACTTAATGACTACAAAACTTTCTTTAAAAATTGCTACAAACATTTTTTGTAGGAACGATTGCAGTAAGAAAAAAAAACAGTGGCATGTTGGTTGAATTTGTTCATCAATAATCTAACAAACTGAGATGCAACGAGCGTATCACGTGTTACTTTAGGTGTCAGTCCTTGTTGTTGCACATTAATTTCTAATTAATATGCCTAAACAGTTATGTCCAAATTATTTCGCATATTTGAGCCAAACATGATTTACGAACTTTCAGACACAAATCGCTGCAAATACGGTAAAGCGGAACTAAGCCATAGACGAAAATCGTACACTACACCATGCGCCACGGCTTTTTGCCGTGACGCACGTACCACGTGACTGGGCTAGTCCACTCAAGACGGCCAAAGATCGTCAGTGGCCAACTCATGATGACATCACAGCAAACAGCCGTGGCTTGTGGTATAGAAATAATGTACAGTAGTGCACTGAGCCACCCTCATGCACTTACATTTCTTTCGAGTGACGTGACCCGGTTTCAAACCGGTGAACCATCCCATCACCAGATCACTGCTGTACCACCTTTTCCAAGTATGGCCACTCATCCACTAGCATAAAGAACTCCCTGAACCACTTATGAAGGTCACAACCATCACCAGGACTCCATTCGACGGAAGGTGTTTGATAGTTTGAAAGTTCATCTTTGATAGTTAAAACATGAGCCCCTTTTATCTATTTCAGTGATGTACGAATTTTTTTTTTAAATCCACAAATAAAGCATAGAACCAATGTGGAAGGTTTTAAATTGATCGTAGAATGGGTTTCAAAAACGATCGTGTAGACAGACAGGCCACGACACGGAATGAGAATACATTTTTTGTTTTGCTCTTTACCGAGCATCACATTACCGAGCAAGTGATTGTGCTTCACAAATGGCACCATCATACTAACCTTCAACACAACACAAACTGGCAGGTTGACACCCACCCTTTAAAAGTTACGCCTGCTAACATTATGTTTCAATCATGTTTGCTGGCAAGTAGTCACTCACGTCTTCTCCCTACCTAAACCGCTAACTATTAGAACGAAGTTGGAACTAAACCTGCTTTACGTTGTAATTTAAGGGAAAACAATCCTGGCAGCTACACCGCTTCATTCCTATAAATTTGTAATGTTCTTGCACGAGATATGAAATTCATTCGCTAACGTTGATCCTGTCACCTGTATGATTAAGGTCGCATGTTAATTATTACACGGGGCCTGTGCCAAAACCTGATGCTGCCAACTGACAAGCTGAGTCGACTAGCAGCAAACCGCTTCACAAGGCAGATGATGCAATCCATAATGAAAGAAGGGAAGTGAAGAGGGTATCGACGGTCATCTGACAGTTATACAATAAAATCCCGTACACACACCACAACGTCACCGTCTCCGGCAAAGCAACGCCACAAAACGGAGAACAATGCCACACCTATCCGGCAAGAACGCTTGCTGACCTCTTTATTCCCACCTCCCCCATGTAAAAGGAATGTAATCGCCCGAATGCAAAACTGTAGGTACACGTTGAATTGGGGTCAATCTTGCCATTAAAACCAATTTGTGCGAGTGCTTGTATTGCTACTATGTTACGTGCACTTATTTTTAGAATTATTCTTTTCAATTTTCGATAGTTTTCGATGGTCGGGTATGCAGCCGCCATCTTAGCCTCAAGCCCCAAGAGAAAGACTCGTATGGCGTGGCGCTCAGCGTTTTGATTGGCTAACGGACAAGTCCACCCGTTCATCAACCGGAGGAATATGAAATTTTTCGAAACGAGTCGGACACGCAACGGAGGCTCTGCGTTGTGTCCGCAGGCTGCATTGAGGCATCGGACGACGGACACGACGGACCCGACGGTGCGGTGTGCCATGGCCGTTAGTCACCTAAAGCTAGCATCGTTGGTGGGGTACAACAATCGTTACATTCACTTGGTTACTAGAAAGTTTATTTTAGCAATGCGCTACGAAAAACATATTTTTCATCCCAAAGATGAATGGAAAATGTGTTTTATCCCTAGAATACCCACCAAACTAAATTTGTGTATTTATGCCAAAGGGAGCTGGATTTCTTGACCAAAGTTTTAACTCTCCTCTTCGAAGCAATAACATCAAGAAATTCAGCTCCCTTTGGCATAAATACACCAATTTAGTTTGGTGGGTATCCTAGGGATAAAACACATTTTCCATTCATCTTAAGATTGAAAAATGTCTGTTTTTATCTCCGAATACCTCCCCAATTAAATTTGTCCACAACCCTAGACTTCAGCATACCGGTGGTGGATAGTGTCTGTCGGCCTCTACTGGTTATTGGGCCGACTCTACCATAAGTTTCTGGAGTATGCAGAAGAGACTTACTGAAGCCACTGCACAAGTTTGTTGAGGCATGGCTCTGGAGCAGAGCGAGACGAACATCGTCATATTTCTCCAATGCCACTCCCATATTGGACCACGAACACCGCGTTTGTTGTTTGGGCCCAGACTAGTGCCAACAGGCAAAACCCGACACCGTTCCTTCCATACCCCTTTCCACACTGAACCCCGACATCGCAGCCAACTCCGTGCTGTAGTTAATCTTTCTCTCACTACAACATTTTCGGCGCTATCGTTGTTCCTTTCTCCCCTCCCTATCCCATCCTCTCCTCATGCTTTCCCTTTATCTCAATATTGATTATCAGTGCTCCAAGAGTCAAAACAGTTCCCTAAAGTGCGGGCCTGCATACATGACCCTTTCCACACTAAAACACGGGGTCGGACTCGGCATCTACAGTCTCAACTTCGAGCAGGACTTGAAAGTCGGGGTCAAGTCCGGACCCAAGTCGGAGTCCAGTATGGAAAGGTCAGGCTCGAGTCTGGGGCGGTTACGGACTTTCCCCCCAGTGTGGAAGGGGTACAAGAAGGGAAGGGGTGCGGAAGGGGTGCTGCGTGTAGAATTTCATCCAGTGGTGCAGAATTGTGCACTGGTCCGGATGACGAGATCGCTCCTACTTCAAGCGCTGATCCTTATGTTTTCAGAGGCTTCTTCCTAATGCACTCATAAGCGAACGCAATCACGGCCTTAACCTTCTCTTGCATGAATCAATTTCTATTTTTTTTATAGTTGGCTTGGTCGTGGGATTCGAACCAGCATTCATTTGGTTTGGAGGCGGGGAAGTAGACCAATTGGGTGTTGCAAAGCCTCAGGAACCCCATGGACCCGTCACAAAGCTTGCAATGCGAGTTGGTACTCGTTTCTTTTCACGTTCAGCCAACTGTTGCCCCAGGTAACACCGCGCAACGTTACAGGTGCGAGCAAAGAGAAGTGTATCAACTTTTTGATGCAAGTACCGTATGATAGTTGGATCAGTCATGGGATTCGAACCAGCAGTCACTTGATTTATAGGTGGGGAGCTGACCCCTGGCTGTTGCTGCTCGCTTTGCTCGGGGTCTGAGGGGTCACAAGGCTTGCGGTGTGAGTTGGGACTAGTTTTTTTCATATCTAAGTTAACCGCTGTGCAACATAGGGTTAATCCAGGAGGCGATGACTGATGGTGCGGTTCGGCCTGTGGATGTCCTGTAGGGTAGGAGCAAATTAGACCTTCCTTTTGTCCATGTTGGATCCTTTGTTGATTTCAAGAAAACCCCGCAAAGCCCTCACTGGGCACTGCAGTCTTTCCAGCTCTTCCTCTGTCAAAGGGCCTGAGGCGGAAATGGTGAAGGCTTTCAAAGGTTTTGACGGGTGTTGGGTCTTTGTTCTGAAGGATCCCTCGACGCAATAGTAGCATCGACGAGAAATCCGAGGTGAACTTTTCTCATAGCATCTTTTGCCTGATGCCAAGGCAACTAAGAACACTTTCCTGCGAGTAATTCATACAGTTCACGTAGTAAGCTTAATTTGCAGCATCAACGGTAGATCCCAATCTGGGAATAACCTCCTTGTGATGGGATGTTCCACTCTGAAGGCTTTATCAATGACGCGACTTGAATTACACAAGAGGCTTCCCTGTTACTATGAGTAGAGTTGATGGCAGATCAGTAAACTAATTACGGCCATGTTTACTTGACTGCAGAAGCGGTGGCCCAGGAAATCTGTAAAGTTCCTCAGAGGTGAAGCCATGGGGTCAGTTTTTCATTTAACACACCAACAGTTTTACCAAAGCCATTTTCCTTGATAGATCTTGCAGGTGCTTCCCATAAGACAGTAACAATACTGAATGCAATTCATCCGAAAGCCATCTGCCTTGACGAATTGATGATAGCCTCCAAACATAAAGTTTTAGGACTGATGGGTTTTGGTGGAAGGCGAGTCCCTTCTGAGTTAGGAGGAGAGGGACTTCTGGAAGTTTCCTAGGGAATTCCACAAGCAACTCCAGCAGTGGAGCAAACAAAGGCTGAGCTGGTATTCTGGGGCGATCATGACAAAGTGTTCTGGTAACCTATCGGTAGGCAGATGAACGGCGGAAGAGGAACACAAGCCATTCCATGGCGTTGAAATCGCGCCAACTTGTATGCCTCCAGTTCTGGAAACGGCACGGGCTGATGAAATGTGGGAGGTTTCTGTTTTCCTTTGTCGCAGACAAGTCCATAAAAGGTATTCCCCACAAGGCGAAGATTTGCTGGCAGTACTTTCCCTGAAGGAACCACTCCGTGCTGGGGACTTTCATGTTCCGGATAAGCTTGTTTATCAACATGTTTTGGCATCCTGAAATGTGCAGTGATGTCATCTTGATGTTCAATGACGACATGAGGTCGAAGATGTGGTCCGCCCGTGAATGGAGTTACGTTTACTTCCCACTTTTTTTTTGGAGATAAGCCACCGACGAGATATTTTCCGACTGAACTTGTCTTGTTCTTGAACTAAGCCTCGTAATGAAGGATGGTAAGAAAAGCTGCATGTAATTCCAAAATCTTGATGTGTTTTGTCTTCTCTTTCTTGGTCCACATTCCTTTGGTTGTTAGGGAAGCAGTGTGCACACCCCATCCTGGTCGAGATGCTGCCATCACCAGTATATCGTCTGGATCGCTCTCTGCGATGGGAACACCCATCGAGATGTTAGTCATGCTTCACCCCCATAAGAGATCCCTTGATGGTAATCCTTCATTCTCCATCACTTGTTTATAGGGATTATCACTGTTCCTCTATTTGTTCTGTGTGAACCAATGAAAGGGACACATTCTCCAGCATCTCTATGAAATAACATCTTCTGCTAAGTCCAGTATTCCAATGACCTTGCACAGATCTAACAAGGTGAAGGCATCGAATTCAATTATGCACACAACCTCCTTCCTGATTTTCATTCTCTCTGGCAAAGCCATGATGGTAAAGTTAGTTGCAGAAATCAAACAATACCCCCAGGAAGATGAACTTTTGAGCAGAAGTTAAATGGAACTTCACTGTGTTGATGCCAAACCCTTGACAGTAGCCTGATGGTTACCTGACCTTCTGTTACCAAATCTTTTGCGAGGCGATTCCACAGAAGCCAATTGTCAAGACAGGCGCGTATCCTCAGTCCACTGGATTGGAGTACAGCCAGTTCGTTATTGCCATGAAGACTGCTGGTGCATTTCAGAGCCCGACCATGGGAGTGCTTTGAAGAATATTTTCCGGTTCATCATTAAATCGAAGGAGATGTAACATTGAGGGGTGCAGTGGTACATGAAGGTAGGCGAAAGATAATCTTTCAAGTTAAGTGACGCCATGAACTCATCGTTCTGAATAGAGGCCCCCAACTGATGATAGCATTTCCATCTTGAAGTGATGGCACTTGATGTAACAATTTAGTATCTTCAGATTGAAAACTAGCCTGTGGCCTACATTTTTCTTAAGCACTAGGAAAATGTAAAGAACTTTTCAAATCATTTAAAAGGTTACAGTAAGAGGAAGGGAAAAGAAAAACACTTGTAAAAATCATTAATTTTTAGCACAGAGGGTTTCAGCAGCCAAAATTCCATCAAGTCTCAGGTTTTTCTTTCCCTTTCTTATTGTGGATACGTCTGTCACTTATTTAAGCTTTGTTTGGCACTTGTAAATTTTGCTTTCAGCTCGAATTAACTTCACGGTAAACAACACTGTAGTCAATGATGTCCCGGCCATGGTAAGCCTGGCAATCCCACAGCATACAAGCAGTAATGCTACACATTGTTGGCTGTGGTTAATATAACGTTTAAAACTTAACTTTGAAGGAAGCTATCTAAAGTCATTGATTATCTGCTTCTTTTAGAGAAGTTTGTTGAGAAGTTTTCTTTTATAGAAATGTTTTACCTTGATACCTTTGGTAATGTAAGTGAGGGAGGTGGGGGAGGGGGGTATTGCACCTGGAAAGCGAGGAATTCGACCTCTCAGCTAGAAGTGGCACCAAAACGTTCATGTGACGTTTGCCAGAAGTGTCATGGCGACCAGTCACACAGTTAAGAGGGGTGCAAAGCACCCTGGCCCTGGAGGAAGTGGAACCGAAATTCAGGTGGAAGGGAGTCACAATTTCTAAACAAAAAAACTTTAAAGTAGTCTACAATTATGACCTCTAAAGTAATAATATGTTGAAGAGACCTCACAATTTGCTCTTACACCCTGTTTTGGAAAACTTTTAACTGCCGCACTGATGGCGACAGGATCTAGAAGGTATGAGCAAGGGACCTTCAACTGTTGGTTCGTTCCACTCATTGCAACACGCCGGTTAAAGCAGAGTTCGTTCCAGTTGTAAAGTGTACATGGGCAAGATTACCCAATTTGCAACAGTTGGTGACGCCATTGTTTTCAAACCAAAACAGGGCATACAATACCTGCTTGTGACAGTGCTGCTATCTGTTGACACGATACAACAAAATGTTGCACATTTTCGGTCGCATTGATGATTTTAAATATTTGGAATTATATTTGATGCCGAGCATTCTTTGTTTGTTAGTTAAGCATTGAGTCGACTCACCCGACTCGCTCAGAAAAATCAACAGCCAATGGGATGGACGAATCAGTAAACATGGCGTGAACCGAAAGCACTGACGTCAGAAGTGTGAGTTTTGCCGCTACATCTCGCGAAAATCTGGCAGTCTTTCTCGCGCTGCTGCTTAGTGTCGAGTGGCACGATCCTACAGAAGCGGTATACAATGAAAGATGCCTGGGCACGAGCGTACACACGTCAACTATGGCGGGAAATTTGACGCTTACCCAGCCGAAGCCATGAAGCCAAAACACGTCAGCTATGGCAGTTGCACAATCATAGTGTCATGCTGGGAAGCCATCGTTGCGGTCCGGGGCTTGGCTGTTTTGAAACATGCTTAGATTGGTCACCGTCAACTCCATTCTCACGCTGTTTACTCATTTCTCCACTAGGAACCACACCTCTATTCCTTCTAGGGCCGAAGATAGAAACTAAATTTCTATTTCGTAGCATTTAATGTGGTTAGTTAGGCATACGTACCACATTCTGCATGATGGTATGGAATGTATATAGATGGCATGATGGGGCTTGGTTAACCACATTTCAACGTTTGAATTTCTGTCTTGTTTCTGCCTACAAATACTACCGATAGATATCAGCAGTCAAATGATACATAGCGTGGATCAGTTATCGCTGCAGACGCTCCCTACGATTGAAATTTGGACTGGTCTACGTTTTTGTCGGCTGGGCTGCACGATGCGCATGTCCGTGGGTTGCTGTTTCCGCCAAACTGACCATCGCTGTATAACAACGTGACGGCTGCAAAACTGATGTCCTATCGGCCTGTTTGGCCACATTTCAACGTACCCGATTTTCTGTCTTGTTACAGGTTAGTTGTTAATGAATATCTGGTATTTATATTACAGTACAACAATTTACAGTTAAACCAAGTACCACCTTGGCCTCTTAGTTTTTTTTTTTTAGCTGCACAGCCTGCACGGCACTGCAGTGCAAACTGGAGTAATGTAAAGAATAATTTTAGTGCTAAAAAAAAAAGTGTCGCACAATAACGTAAAATTGACAATCATCTTAATCCGAATAGTTACTTTCCTTTTCATAAAAGGGAAGTTATTTGCTGGATTATACGCACGGAAAACTGATAATGATAGAACTTTGATACAAAAAAGTCATTCTGTCTTTAAAATTGTTGCACATAATAAACAGGACTAACCAGAAAATTGCAACAATTCAGGGTTATTGGTGCAGACTATGCCGCCTAGTCCGTCAGATTATGTTCGGTTCGTTTGCCTCAAACGAATTCTGCCAGGTTCCTTTTAATGCCGTCACAACCAATGCTGGCGTCTGCAAGCGTTCTGGGCATGCATACAGTTTCCTCCAGTAAATATGTGCATAGCAACTGGAACACGTGTTACGCACAGTGGGCCTAACAGCTACAGGGTATGATGGGTTAGATAGCCGTCCTTCCCCTTCCTCCCCACCCGTTAATTTTAATACTTTCAACTTATCCAAGACCATTTGTATATTTTTATCATACACGTACTCCCTTCCCCCTCCGTCCAATCATCTAATGGGTCACCCCCCCCCCCCGCCGTTACTTTTAACCCCTACCACGTGGATTCCAGATCCCTACCAAAAAGCTACCTGCAGTAATACTATCGAGTACAGTATGAACATCTTAAAGCTTGCAGTAAAACTTGTATATCTTTACTTTGTATGCCTAGATTAAACATTGCAGTTTTATTTTTTATTTTTAATACTATATCCGCAGACAATTCCATCTAGAAAAAGTAATGCTCGTTTCAATGCTTCTGCAAGAACTTACAACGAAACCAACCATCATATAAACTGGTTTGTTTTTTTTCAATTCTTGATGAAATGGTAAATCAAAGAACGAGTTTTAAATTCGACTCCAGATGAGCAGGTTTTCGTGTCAGGGAACATTTCTAGAACACTTTCACGCATATTGCAGCATTCAACGCAGTTTCCTGCTTACACTCGGAACCATATAGAAGGAGCATAAATCCAAGTTTCTCTACTTTCCCTTTTCTTTCACCCCAACAGATTTTATCTTTTGTCAGCATGCATGCATACAACAAAGTATGGCAGTACATAAATTAAGGAAAGTGACAATTAGCTTATCGGCGTCAAGTATACGCTAATCACGGACACGCGTTTTACCTATACGATTTTCGAAATATTTGATGATCGTCAGTATAGGCTATCAATATTTTTTTAACACATTGTTATGAATAATACAACGTAAAATTATTCGTCACCTGAATTTCCTTCTGGCTATTTTTAACCCTGAATAGGTTTAAAAACCTGAAATCTGCCCTAATAAAAGATTAAGGGACCGCGTTTCAATCCGGGCACCTTTTATACAAGTCGTTAATTTTGAACCGTTTTTACAGTTGGCGTGGTACAAGTTGGTGACAGTGGTTAGCACAACTACCTCACATGCCAGAGATCCAGGTTCAAAACCGACTGCAGCCGCTCCAGACAATTTCGGGATAAGAAGGGCCCTGTGGTAGATACCTCATGGCAATTTTGGAGTGCAAAAGATCTTAGGAATTTCCGACTGGAATTACCTAGCAAAATTGTTCCTCTCCTTCTGGCGCCATGGCTACGGCTGGGAGCACACCAACCCTCCAAAGCATATTTGGAACTTACATCTCCAACCAATAGGCCATTGTTGCTTGTTCATAAAGACTGTATTATGGGCTGGACTTAAAAATTTCTTTTAGTTCCCCTGAGGTTTATGAATTCCATTCATTTGTGCAAACAACGTAACAATTTACAGAGATTTCTTCATGGGATATTAGCATTAAAGTATATTAAATTGTTTTTTTATTAAGTTTTATAAAGATTTGCTACTTACATTTGATCTTCAATATTTTACGTTCATTCCCATGATTCCCTGACTTATTCCTAACCATTGGTTACTTTAAACCAAGGTAATGCCATCGACTAAGACTTCAAACGTTAAATGAAATAATTGAAAACTGTGCAGTACGCAGTTTTTTTTAGCTTTCATTTACCCTTCGAACTATCACTCGCAGAGTAAAAGTTGTGATAAAAAATTCTAACTCGCATTAATTGCCCTTCCTGTCGAAATGTAAATTGAAATCCGCAAAACTAAATATGCCCTAATTATACTAGATTTGTTTGCTCTGCCAGGATGTATCCTGGAACTCTACACAATAGCGGTGAAATGGCTGGAATTCAAGTACATACATCCTTTTGACAGCTTCAATAAATTTAGCTGGATTCAAACAAACTTAAAACGTTGCTTATTGGACGACCTTCCCTCTAATTTATGTCTTTTTTTTTCTTTTTTTTCACACGATCGACTTGAATTAAGGAGAAACGGAAGTAACACCGTTTCTACACATCTGCAACTACTTGGCATGAGCTGCAAATTACCTTATCGTCACATTTTTTCTCCTGTTGTTCACAAAGTTGCGACAACATATTGACACTGTGCATTCTGTTTTCGGCAAAACGAAAATTGCTTACTTTTATTACGCAGATGGAACTATTTTTACCGCTTGCACTGCTTATGCAAGCTGGATAACCAACCAAAGTTCACGGCGCAGCAATGCGCACAAATGAAGGCAACGTTTACCCCGCAGGCCCCTAACAAAAAACAGATGAATTATGCGTCGACTCTGTCCACTTTCATTAAGGGTTTCAGCCTTGGTTTCCTCTCATTAATTGGAGCATTGTCTGGGGACCCATCTAGTGGCAGATTGCTGCCAGAGGAGCCCAATCAAGGCCCACAAAGAACCCAAAATTGTGACTCAGGACTTCACTTTTTCCTTCTTTCGTTTTCCTTTCCGCCCAGACTACATTACATTGCTTCAGGTGCTCAAGAAATGAAAACTCCGCTTCGTAATTAAATTGACTTTAAAAATTTTAAGATGGACATTTTTTTCCCCCTCCTTGGTAAAATGTCTTGTTACTGCCACGTTTAACCTAATGAATTTTAACGTCCAAAATTTCCCTAAGCCCTAATTAATTCTGAAGTTGAAAATACAATGCCCGACTTCTGTGGGCGCAGATGTAATTTCAGCCGCGAAATGCGAATTTCACAATCAGTGCAATGTTCAGGGAAAAGTTAACAGCACGTACATAAATTAAAACTTTCTTCATTAAGCACAAATTGCATTGTGACAACAGCGTGGCAGACAACAGCGGCAGTTGCGGAATTTCAGATGGCATCAAGATAAGGAAAACAGGTGACGAACAAGATTGCATTTTCTTATTGTACTTATCTTAAAACTGAGAAGTTGGACGTTATGAAAAAAGTTATTTGAATAATCGCCATTAACAGTGGCAAATTCAACATGAAAGTCAAAACAAACTTGTGTAACCTGCAGAAATTACGTAAACCCAACAGTAGTGGTATGTATCACACCCTGCACTACTCTCAACTTTAACTATAACTTTCCGAATACTGAACTTTAACTTTCCGATTATTTACTAACATCATTCGAACGTCCACTTTTTTTTTGTTTGAGAAATGGCAATCCTTCACACATCTAGTTAAAAACGAGTGCATGTAAGAGTTGTTTCGAACTGACGAGGAAGTATTGTTATTTCACCTTTGTAGTTAAATATGTGGGAATGACATATATTCCCACATATTACAAAAAAAAAATTATATTTTTGTTATATTAAATAAAAATCGCATCCTCACGAGCGAGCTCCTACAATTTCATTTAATATTGTAATATAAAATGTCAGCCATATACATCAGTTTACAGCCTTGATCACACATTAGGATAAAACTGTTAAAGAAAAATTTTTTTAAATGAGAACTAAGGCAGTATCTGAAAGCCTTCAAACATTAAACTTTCATTCTTGAAAACGAAAGTTCTGCCACTTGGTTGATATCTTTGTTGCATATAAGAAGATCTATAAATAATAAATGGTTACGTCAACCGAGCTACTTCGTTACTTGCTACCACACTTGGTTTATTGAGCTAAGTGAAAATCTCGCTTTTTCCCTTTTCTTGACCGAAAGAGATACAGCTTCTTGCGATTCTCAGATTAAGTCTGGCTCTTTTAACCACTAAGATTGCAATGTTCATACATTTTAGTTCTTTCCCATCTCAAAAAAAAATCCGTGTGTGTGGATATTACTAGAATGATTTACTTGAGTTTTCGCAACGTATGACAACAGGACGGAGAGCACACGCAAGATGATGATTATTCAGAATGAAGCAAATGTCACCGGATAATACAATTAACTCTTTAACAACCCATTTATTTGGAAACGCAATCGAAATTGCTGAAATGGGAACCAAAAAATGACAGACACAAAAAGAATAGTGCTATAACGGTTATCCATTTAAACGAAAATTTACTTGTAAACGTTTTTCTACATTGGTAAACGATTAATCGACTGTTTATTTACATCACCACGGCACAAAGTCTGAATCCAATAATCATTATTTTTTTATTTTTTATATTCAGTAAATGTTTGTTTGCAGTTAATGTGAAAACTTCAGAATTGCCACTCGTGCCGCATTTTGGCTC